>ML994327.1:0-19249 GCA_010093945.1 Delitschia confertaspora ATCC 74209 | reverse complement strand
ACGTTAGTTCTAAGGTGACGGTTTGCTCATGGAACACGTTAATCAACTATCGGAATATTCCTTAAGAAATGGTGGGCTAGACTGAAGCAAAAAATGATTCAGCCGAGGTTTGAACTCGGGACCTTCAGTGCACAACATGATGGAATTTTGATATTCCAATTGTTAGACTGACGTGATAACCAACTACACCACCGAACCATTTGGTGACTACATTGTTTAATTTCAATAAATATATAATATAAATACAACAAAACGTGTTCATTGCATTGTTCACTGCCCTTGACAAAATTATGACTTTGCAAATATTTCTAAGATCGGTGGGGCAAGTAGGGTACTTATCGATACGAAGCAAGTTTACCGTTCCCCTTCTTATGTCCGGACTACTTCTCCCACCAGGTTAAGGTGTATTATATGGAGAAATTGAAAATCTTTTCTTAAGAAAGTATTCGACACTATCGAAACATCTATAGGCAGTAGACCTTCTTCTAGTGTGTAGACGGAATTTGGTAAAGGGGTACGTAGTGATAACGTAAAACGAAGGAGGTGAAGATGCTTCATCTGGAACAGAGTACCTGGTTCCAACCCCTTCTCATATCTTATAATTATGAAGGATATGTCTTTATAGGCTGGACTCAACTGACTGGAATCTATATTTGTTACTCTATCCCTCTCCATAACTTTAATCTTTCTTTGCGCTTCCCTGCTCCAATTTTTCAAAAATTTCCGGTGCAGTTCGGTCTGCATTGTAGGCCTCTTTTCTTCCACATACGACCAAACAGCGGTATCTATTGTAGGGAATCTAATTAATCTAAAATATAGCTTGAAGGTATATATTATCTTGATTGTTTTTTGGAGATCTGTTTAAATATCAATACGCCTACTGATAAAAGCATATCATGTTGCGGATACCTTTCTCTACCGACATGGATAAGACAGGTGGGAATTATACGGAAAACTTATGTTTATGCCTTAGTATCCTCTCTAGGTAGGCCGTTCTCTTTCGTTTTGACACATCTGTATGCCGCCACAGTTAGCAGACCTGCTTATGCATTCCAGGTTCCCATCTGCTTCAGGACTTGGTTCGTGGTAAGCAAGTTCTGTAACTGTTTCTTGAGTGTCGCTTTTACTACGATCAGTAAGTACTGTTGGTGCTTCGTCGTGGTTGCGATAGTGTTTGTTTGGTGGGAATTGTATTCATTCCCTGTCAAGGGGGACCTCCCTCTCGACCACCATCACGGTTTCAGGGGTACATTTCGCAGCTAGAGATTGCTCTGAGGACCATGGATGATGTGTTTGATGATATTCGGTCGCAATTGTGGTTCTAAAAAGAAAAAGAAATATGCCTGAATCGCATAATTATTGATATCGTGTTCAGCATCCGCTTCCTACGCCTTCTCACTCGGTATAATAAAGAGTATATTAACGCCGTATACGTCCCGCTGTTTTTTTACAACTCCATCCGTCCTTGCCTAAAAACATCAGAATCGTTGCTACATATCAAGAAGATCCAAAGAAATTCATACAAGAAGGCAAACCAAAGGGATATATATCGAGCCAACCTTCCGAAATCCCTTCACAGCATATTAAACCCCACGAAAGAAATAAAAGGGTATCCAACCGCCCTCACCATCCATGCATCGCAGTGTAGTAGCCTCAGTCCCTATTAATCACCCTTAAACTCCTCCTAGGATTCAACAACACTCCCCTACTCCCCCAAAACGTCGGTTCTTGACCCTCCAACAGATCCTCCGTACTACTATCACTCACTTCATCCCCCCTCGTCTCCGCGCTTCTCCTCGCTCCAGCACCCACTCCACCAGCCCCTCCCGAACTTGTCCCCGCCCTCTCACTCTCCGTCGTACTGGGGAAAAGCATCAAATCCGGCCTCCGCTCACTACTATTCTTCGCACTCGAACTGCTCGTGCCGCCCACACCCGCAACACCCGCTGCGCCCACACCCGCGGCTGTCGTGCCGCCGAGAAGACCCAGTCCGTCTTTTTCATTGTTGACCGAATTGGGATTTTGCGCGGAGCGGCTCGCCATAGCAGCATGCTGTTTCCACAGCATGACCTGCTTCCTATAGATCCATGCACAAAACGCCATATACGCCGCGACGAGAAAAAACACGCCCGCAATGACGCCCGCAATAATAGCGCCGATATTGGGCCCCTTGTGGCCCTTGTTCTGGCTGGCATTGGGGTCTGGAGATGCGGTTTGGGTGATGATGGCGCCGTCAGCGCCGGTGACGGTGTAGGTTAGGGGTTTACCAGTTGCGAGGGGGCCTTCGGTGGGAGTTTGGACGGGAGCGGTGAGAGTGGCGCCGCCGGTGGCTTGGCCGCCGATGACGGATTGAACGGCGGCGGGGACGGCGTAGCCGTAGCTGCCTTCGAGGCCGGCAGAGGAGTTGAAGCCGCGCTGGTTGGCTTGTTGGCCGAGGGGGTTCGCGGTGTTGTCGTTGTGGCTGTCGCCGCTCCATTGCTCGGTTGCGGCGAGGCCGGTTAGAGCAGTGAATTGCGTGGACCATTCTAAGCTGGACATGTTGAAGACGTATATTCCTGGGGAGTCGCAAGAGAGGTTTTGGCCGACGTAGCCGCCGACGACGATCATTTGGCCGTCCCAGACGTTGCACGTGTGGCCGGCGCGAGCATAAGGGACGGAGTCCTGTGTGTCGACCTTGATCCAAGTAAAGCTGGGGACGGAGAGAATCCACATGTCATCGTACTGAATTTGTTCCTTGTATGGCACGAGGTTCTGCCCACCGAACATGTAGACGTTGTAGGAGGAGCCACTGGCGGAGTCAGCAAGGTTGAGCAACACGGACAAATATATGCCCAAATAAATACACCGGGACTTACTCCGCAGCTGCAGCTACAGTAGCACAAGGATTAACGCGGTACTCCGGAATCTTTCCTGTAGTAGTCTGTTTATACCATGTAGAGCTGGCGATATCGTAGACATCGATAACATTCATTTGGGTCTAGGAACGTTTTAGTGTGATTTCAAAGAAGTATATGAGCATGGAAACTTACGAAAGTCCTATCAGTACCACCGGTAAGACCTAGCAGAATACCCTCTTCACCAAAACCGGGAATATAGACAAGCAGCCCATCCGCCCGCTCAGTGAAGCCAGCCTTTTCTTGCAATCCACCCTCTGTGATGTTTCTCCACACGCCGTCTGAGCCAGCCTTTTTCCCATCTGATAGGGACTTAACGGCCGAATTCGAGAAGCCAGGGAAGGTAAATTCAAGCAAGCTCTTCAGATAAACACGTTCCACTTGGTTACTCCACCCCTCAGTGGTCAAAAAGTCCAGATGGCCACCGAAATACCAGCCCCGGCCCAAGGTCGAAACACTAAAGCCAGCTCCTTCGGCCGCACGCTGGATGGGTTGACCGTCGCCTTCAGAGAGCACACCCTCGGAGCTCTTCGGATTCTGATGTTCGATCCATTCCTTTTTGGCGATGTTGTATTCCCACATCGAATTCGAACTGGGCTTCTCCTCGGGATCTTCCGAAAATTCCCCGCCATATAGATACAACGAGTCATGGGAGTTCCAGAGGTAACCGTTGGAGACTTTCGGTGGCCCTGAAGGTCTTGGGAGGCCAGTGAGAGAAGGACTACTGATTTGCCATGATTTGGTGAGGTCGATGCTTAGGAAGTCGTTATCTGGAGAGCTGTTAGTGGGAGAGGGGAGGAGTTAGCAGAGAAGAAGACATACTCCACGTGTTGCTAGTTTGCTTCGGATCCGTGCTCGCTCGGCCGCCGTAGATGTACAGAGTGCCGTTGACAATTGCAGCTACGAATGTCAGCATTGTACCCAATTCCAGATATTGCGTTCCAAGGACCTACTCTGGTGGCTCCACCTCGTGCAAATTTCAGTAGGGGTGTCTTCTCGTTTCACGACACCATAATTCCCACTGGATTCGATCAGTTCGCTTGGTATGGCACGTCCTCTCACACCCAATCCCTTTATACAACCAGTCTGCATCACCGGCAGTAGCAACGCAAGCACCAGCGCCAGTATCCCTAACCGATGGATACGTTGAAGTGCATATGTGCGTCCGTTTGAATATAATTTCATCGTTGATAGAGAGCCATCGCACTCGTCGCAGTCCGAATCAGAGCCCTCCTCCCAATCACTCTCCGAGTTTTCACCATCCTCGCCTTCCTTTTCTCCGCCGAATATACTATCGCGGCTGCGGAACCGCACTGTCCGGACAGGTTTTCGCAATCGGGCCGGAGACGGTTCCGGCTGTAGGAGAGCTGGTGCTGGGCTGCGTTCGCTTCGGACCGTTTCTTCGTCCGTCAAGCCAACTTCGATGAAGACGGATTTGCGTCGCACCGACGACGAAAAGGCGGGTTTCGGTCGTACTCGCTCCATAATGTGATTGAAAGCGAGCCTGGAAGGCCGCACTGTGTTTTGGAGATATTGCAGTTTAAAGCTTGGAGAAGAAATCGGGAAAGTGACGTCGTCGTGATAAGAATATGAATTGCGGGTCTTGCCGATATATGGAAACTAATAAGAAAATGCTAATAATGGACTGGGATAGAGCACTGATTGGGAAAGGAAGAGACAGGGCAGTGACCGAACTGCTGAGGGACAAATGTAGATGAGATGCAACGAAACCGTAGATAGATTTCTAATGGTGAAAAGTAGCACGGGGATGAATTGGTAGAGATGGTGACAACGGCGCAGTACAGCGACGCGGCCATCGAGGGACACGGCAGACCATATGAGCCGACATGGTTGGTCCATTCAGACCCCCTTGTTATTGAGATTTCCCTGTTCAGTGCCTGAAGTTGCTGTTGCACTCGGTTCGCGGGGTTGGGACAGGAGAGATGAGAGACAGACGTCATGCGTTTCTGCAACAGGGAACGATGTGCAGTGACATCCGCCAAGGACACCAATCTTCGACAGCAACTGGCTGTCGGCCTTCCGCCGCTAGAAACGTCAGAAAAGGGTTTGCCAGTCTAGTGAGGTTCATGAAGAGTCCCTTAATTTATGAAGACATGTGAATAGGGTGCATTCCATCCAGTGCTTTGTGTTTCACATATAAACAATAGACTCAATGCTTCAAGTAATACTGCCGCGACAGAGCGCTCTGGTTCAACGGATTTCAACCCGCTAGAGAATTTTTCTTCAGATGATTCTCTAGTGGAAGGCAATAGTTCAATGTCGTGCCGACTTCTATTCTAACGACGCTTGTGTTCCGTCAAGCTGGTTTGACTTTAAGGGATTGATGTGGCGGTGCGTGGCGGCGCATGGCGGGCGCAAGGTATGCATGGTGGTGCATGGCAGTGGCATGGCAGTGGCATGGCAGTGGCATGGCGGTGTATGGCGGTGCACACCGTTTGTGGGGTAGCGGTCCCTGAGTTCCGCTTCAAATCGGAGAATTGTGGAGAAGATCTCTGGGACGGAACTTCATCCAACCGTGCTCGGTTACAGACGGAAAGGTGATGTTGAGATTTATTTTGCTTTTCGCATATCAGTTTTGCTTAACTGCCGCGGACGTACAGTAAAGGTCATAGGCAGGTGACAACAGAACGGAAGGTCCCACATAGAGGAGTGCCGGGTCTTACAACTTGCTGTTACACTCGTAAGAATGTATTCGATGAGCTGAAAAGGAAATAGTATTTCATATCGGGAGACAGGTCCCAGATTTTCGTCTTCGCGGCGAAGCTGAGTCTCCGTTCTATCTCTACTCCCAGCTTCCCTACCATGTATTGTTTGCTCAACAGCGGGGCTGCCAGATTGCATCTCAGCCTCGTCTCTCTCACAAATATATCGCCTGAGCTCTTGAGGATTTTATATTCTGATGACGAGGCCCAGAGCAATAGTACGGAAGACAGTGCGAGAAAGACAAAGCGTTTGACGGTGATAAGGGTCATGGTTGCAGATATGAAGGGCGAAGGGGAGGTGGGGAAGGTTGCTTTAGCGCCAGTTGAAGCTGGGGATGGAACGAGCGTGAAGAAAAAGAGGTGGTATAAGTAAAGGCCATGGTCTAGTATTCGGAAGGAAAGGTTCGGAGATAGAGGATTGATCATATGGGGGAGATTGGTTGTCGTCCTGGTCGTATCGTATAGAAGAATGTTTGCTCAGAAAGGCAAAAGTGTTGTGCGCTATGATGACTCCGCTGGCTCCTCTATTATCTCTTCCGTTAATTTCTTCATCTCACTCTCTGGGTTCTCATATGTTGCCTCTGTTTTTCTTCTACTTGCCCATGGCGGCTCCCCGTCCTCATCAAACTCTGCCCATTTAAAGAAGCTGCACCCATCAATATCAGGCTGGAAACTGGCGTGACACATCCAGAAATACCTCCCCCTGCTCTCTTTCTTTTTCTGCATGCATCGTAGCGCTGCAGCAATCCCACACATGCACTTCGGCGTAAATTTAGGATGCAAACTATCTTTATAGCACCGATAAGTAATATTAATCCTCTTATTCTTTGCTAGAGGGTGAGGCTCGATGGACCGTGCTGGGGCGATTGAATGCTTCCATTCTTCCTGCATCTCTGCGTGCATGACTAAGAGGGAGTTGTGAGGGAGACGAATGCTGATTTGGCCTTGGGCATTAGCGACCTCTTCTTTGCTGCTCCTGTTGTCGTCCTGGGCGACGATTTTGCGAATGCGGAATTCGCGGGCGACTCCTAGACTGAGGCTTCCAATAACCGCTCTAGGCCCGAGGTAGGTCAGTTCGTCGGTGTGGTATCCGACGTTTTCTGTGGGTCCGTCGTAGCAATTCACGAACGCTGTGTTGGGTTTCCAGGGTTGGGGGGATTGATACTTCAACTTCTTGCCATTTGGGTAGAAGTTTTGTAATCGTCGCTGGATCTCGCCGTTCACGGCTTCTTGAACTAGTGTGGACGCTTTAAGCATTTCCGGGAGGGAGGGACGGACATCCTGCAATTATGTCAGCAGTGTGCATCGAATGGATGTTCAACGCTGAGCAGCAAAGGAAAATGTGAAAACGAAAGTGGAAAGTGAACGCAATGTATGACTGAGAGCCATATTATGATAGAATATGGACAACTGATAGAGGGGTAACCTACCTTGACCGCACCTCCATTATAAACATACTCCGTCCTCTGCTTCTCCACCTCATCCCACCCATCCACATAAAAACAAAAGCTATGCGGACTCGTCACCACCCTATCAAACAGTTTAAAACTATCCCTATTAAACGTCGGCGCCTCTTTCAACAACTCAAGCAGTAAAGCATCCGCTTGCTCTCTGGGTAGGAAATTATGTATAATTGAGCACGGTGTATGAGCCTCAACATCAGCCGGAGCATACAAATACAGCGTTTGGCCTTTCTTTGTTAAACGCTTCTTGATGATTTGAGTTCTTTTCTCAGTGCCGTTTCTCTCTTTGGTAGTGCTGAATGTGAATAACGAAGACTGATATCCGGTCCCGTCTCTCGCTGGGGCGAACTTCTTCCGTGGTGAACTTGTTAAGCGAAGATCCAGTTTCAGTGCTTCTGAAGCCTGTTCGACTGAGCCATCCGATGCCAGTAGGGCTTCAAGTAAGGCCTCTTCGCCCAAACTCGGATGCAAGGACAAAAGAAGTGCCAGTTTGAAGTCGGTAGATTCGTCGTCCCCGGCAAGCTCAGTCATGGTGTTTTCAGTGTTTGACGAAGCAGGTACTAGGGACATTGTGGGATCTGATAAACGTTGTCTTTTGCAAGATATAAATGCATCCATCTTGTTTGTCGGCGTTCGTTTGGATGATATGTTTTGCTTGGTTTGAAGGATGATGACGGGACGTGGGACGCGGCGAACACG
This sequence comes from Delitschia confertaspora ATCC 74209, assembly GCA_010093945.1. Taxonomy (NCBI): domain Eukaryota; kingdom Fungi; phylum Ascomycota; class Dothideomycetes; order Pleosporales; family Delitschiaceae; genus Delitschia; species Delitschia confertaspora. Next base: position 11,470 of record ML994327.1, on the reverse strand, counting down.
CTCAAGCGGTGTCACGTGACGCACTAATATCTCTTAGGACTTTCGAATACGCTCATAAAGAAAGTGGATTTTCTTCATTAGGGATAAGTATAAAACATCATAACTCAGCCAAACGGCTTCCATGCGTCAAGAAGTATGTGCGTCAATAACTTGGCTAGTTTCGCAACACGGCTTCTTTAATAGTGCCGCGAGTTACGGCACACAAACAATGGAGCAACTTAAGTAGACGTAAATACGTTACGAGATTGTTGTATACACAAAACTCTACAAAATGATACAGTAAAACGAATATAGCACATGGTAAATGAAAGACCGCTTGGACAAATGGTGCCGTAAGCTTCAGAGCTGAGTATACTGGCCTTTTGAATCAGTCTGTCGCTATTCCATCCCTTCTTGAAAATTCGAGCTGTTTTAACAGTATTGTGTCGTGATTCTTCTCCTTCCAGAATCCGTCTCCGATTTTCGTGGATTTATATGCCTCCCAGCAGCTGAAAGCAACAGTGATAACACCGCCAATAAGCGCAACAACTTGATCCAAATCTGAAAGCGAAGCCATGGACTTTGGGATAAAGAAAAACCCTTTCGCTAGGAGAGACCTCTTGGATGAAAAATGGAGTTCCCCAAAGGCACCGACTCCGTTTAAAACAGTGATCATAAAAGCAACCGGTAGATATGATAGAGCCGAATAAAGTAGTATGTTTGAAAGGCTGCATTCGGAAAAGCTATGCCTGGGGCATTGTCCCTTTCCTCCTTTCGTACAGTTCTGTCTTGTGCACCTAGTATGTCCAGCATGTTCCTCTTGACCGAAATATTTTTCCTGGCTCATTCTGTCCTGTACTCGTGCCCCGCGTACTTCAAGATCTGGGTCCGTTTTCGTCGGTCTGTAGGCGCACAATAATATCCAAACGACGAAATTAATAGCCAGGGAGATCCAATTAGTCACCATGAATGGAGTCCGAGTGTACATGTAAGGCCTCTCGAGAGCTCTATCGGCATAGCTGATATTTCGTGTCTTTGCAAACATTACACTCTCCACAGCCCAGCATAACATTCCAACCACATGGATCAGTCCTGTACGCTTCAGTTTCCTTGTGTCTGAAGTGGTTGAAGATAGATTTGAGGATGACAGCAACACGTTAACGAGGAACGCTAAGAATGCGACCGCCGTAAACGTCTCGCATATGTTCAGAGGGGCTTCGATAGCAACAACAATCATTAGCAGGTTTGGGTCGTTCCGGGACGCAACAATTTCTGCAAAAGGCGCCGGGAGTCGAAGCAACTGATGTACTATATGACTTGCCGCAATTGTTGGGTATGCCAGTGCTGCGATAAAATCATAGGTGATAGTGTCCTTCCGCTTGTGTCGGGCATTGAATGTCCAACTTATGAAGGCAGAGCAAATTGTGAGCAACCAGCTAATAACAGTGCCTGGACCGTATATCGTATCGACCAATTGATAACGTGAGTCGTCCATCTCTGATGAAAAATGAACAGGGACCGAACTGCCTAGTGAAAAGAAACAAATATAAAGTAGCCGGGACAGATAGCTTTCTTGGGAAGGCTTCAGAATTTGGAGGGTGCTTCCTGGTTTTAGCTCATTGATCGCACCCTAATCTACCTCTATGAGACCGGAGAGAGAGATGCATGAAGAGTGCTCGGATAGGATTAGAGTCCGATTATGGCCCCAAACTAACTCCGCTGCAGTTTCAAGAAAGAATAATTTTGTAACAATGAGATATGGGGTCTATAAATGAGAAAAAGCTGCACAGGCGTTCGCTGCGGGGCGAGTTTTGTCAACTTCTGGGGTTGATGCATAAGTGAACCGTAGAATACCATTGGTCAACTTCCTGTCGATGCCTTGATTCTAGTTCCAAAACGTGGTTTATTTTAGTCCAGTTCAACTCTTCCAAAAACTGTAAGAGGTATCTCATCCGTATCCTTATATGTCCTCTTCTTCCGTCAGCCCTTCAGTTACCACTTCACTACGTTTTATTTCGGTTAAGGACTAATAGATTTAACTTAACATAAGAGAAAAACAATTGTATTAACGACCGCGTGACATGGGAAGTCTAAACTAAGGATTACAGTTGTCACTCTGTTACTGCAGGAGATGTAGCAATAAATGCTTCGTACGGCGTGCCTCACAGAACCAGGTTTCCTGAACTAATATCTCCGGTATGAAGCTCAGGTGTAAAACCTTGTATTTTAGCGCAGCCATCAAAGAGATAGCACCAGTAACGAGTGATCTGATTCAACATTAGTGAGGTCGAATCCGACTATGAGGCCGAGAATGACGCGAGCACTTACTGCTGCAGGAGTGAGGCACCTCTGACCGAATATATCATAACTCCTCTGGCAATCTTCAGCCACGATCAAGTTTTTCAAGATAGCAATCCATCTTGTTTGGGAAATTTGACCAGTCGCGTGCAGTTTCAATACAATTTTGCGACGGGCCAGAAGGCTCCATTAGGTGGGTACGAAACTCTCGCCATTCCATTTTGTGGGCAGTGGTAGCGCTGTTGCACAAAGAAGGTATTTCAAACAACCGGAGTAGGATGTGCCTTCAGTTTGTATGAGGACATGTAGCTGGTAAAGCAATTAGTACGCATCTAGAATCTAGGTCTAAATAGATCCTGACACATACTTGCATAGAGCCTCGATAGTCAGAAAAGTACTGTTCCGATTTGAGTGATCCACGTTCTTGATATTGCTCCAGGATAGATTCTTTGACACTTCAATCAGCTTCTGGCGGATCTGAGGAGCATTTCCAGCATTCCCGTGCTAAACAGCCTGTCTGATTTTTTCAGACCATGGCGTATCCCTATCTGCATTGATCTTATATCTCACACTTGCATAGCTGGGTAGGCCGACCAAATCCCAAGCCCAAAAGCCATAGTCAGGTATGAGCCATATGTGAGATTCATCTGCACGACGAGTGAAGCCCAGTCGATCTTGTCGCTGCCACGAGTAGGTAGATCATCATAGGTGGCGGCGAACTCAATGTTTGGAATTTCATCTGGTGAGATGACTGTAGCTCTGTGAATGGAGGCGAGCGTGCCAATAATTCGTTCCCGAATATTTAAAACATAGCACCCTTGAGGGTCACCTACACCGATCACATAAAGCTAATAAGACCGTAGCTAAATTTGAGCTCAAATAAAATTAGATAACATGCCTCATTTTCAAAGATAAGGGCACGGAGAATACATCTCGCGTGCGGTATATCCAGCTCAGACAAATGCACTGGACGTTTAGTATAGAAGCTGACGGCATCAGCGATGGTTTTGAATAGGCGTTGGAAACCAGTACGGCTTTGTGCTCTGGGGAGTGTGCTGGAGGTTGCATCTGATGGCATGGACTGCCATCTGGCGGAGTTGGAACCCCCGATGGGATAAGCAGGCAGGGCGCTGGTACTATTTGACGGAATCTGTTGAAAAGAAGGGTTCTTCTAACATACACCGCAACCAACGCGGCCAAAATGAAAAACGGTCCTCGAAATCCCCTCCGTCGAGATACTCCTCAAACCTTCAGTATCCTGAGACGGAGGATGCCCACTGGCACTAGCTTGCACATATGTACTCCTCCCGGAAGTTCACACCACAAAACACCATATACACTTGGAAGACGCAAAGATTGGAATATGACCTCACCTCAACCCGTTCTTTTACTATCTCTAGGTTTTGAGACGTCTTATATTGTTCAGAAATTCATCTTTCTTTTCTCTGTGCTTGTTTCGCTTAGCCTGCGATAACCTTTCAAATCTACGCTCTGCTTCTTACTTCCATCACAATATGCCAATCCAAAGGGCAGGCCCAGTTCAACCAGAAGGAGGACATAGCTTCTAAGAGCATTACTATGCTCCTTTCGGATTCCAAATCTCGGGAAAAAGATCTGGCTATAGCATGATTCTCAAAGTTACCAGGCGTATGATTCCTCTGTACTCTTCTATCAGACGTTCACAGGTCCATAGGACTACCCTCTTTGAAGGTTTGCATACCATATAGGAGCACAGCCTTCGACGTCTTACCGTGTTGCGAGCAGTAATAGCACCAGCCTGTAACAGTGAAGTTATCCTGGTATTGCTTCGGTTTTTTGAGAGTGCATCATGGCTTCTTTTGGAGGACTGGAGACGGATCCGTGAACTTGTTCGCGTCCGGTAGTGGTACAGGTGATGATAAGATCCAGTTGACCGGCCTTCCGCCTATTAGCTTCCTCCCGTTCTCTGATTTTCTTTTCCATTCTCTACCATCTTTCTACTAGGCCTCCAAGCGGTCGCCTGAGCGGTATCGCCACATTCCCAGGATATCACTTCTAGTGAACTGATAACGACATGTTGAGCCTATTCGCTTACGAAATTCCATACTCCTAGCACAGGAAGCAGGATGCTGGCTTCAGATGTCACCTTTAAGCTCCACCAACCTCAGAAAAATGTGCTACCTGACGTTTCTACTATTTCTCCAAGCGAAGACGGAAAACAGCCCCAGGAGCCCCCTTTAGCCGAAACTCTTATCGAACATGAAACCGATGCCTAAGAAGAGTAGTACACGATCCCTGAAGCCGTATCTGCGAGGCTCATAGAATGATAGCTCTTGGCTTTCCGGGTCGACACATTGTGTGCGATAGACTCAAACAAGAATATAATGGCTTAGGCATACTTCTTTGAAAAAGTGAATGTCCAGCACGTGACCAGATCAACGGCCAAAACGTCATCACGTGGAATGCGGAAGGTTCAAACCCGATTTGGAACCTCGGTCCCCTGCACTTAGCCCCACCACAACTTCACCTCCAGCGTCACCGCAACCACAATTCATGTGCCATTTCAAACTGCACCCAAACATGGAGACAGAAAATACACGGCACCCTTGAGAGATTACATTCCCTTTCTTCCTTACCTAGATACCCCTTTACATGCCGTTATCTTGAACAAAGATGCTGGAATTCCGGACCCAAGGATTCAATGGGTACAGCGTCAAGTACTCACCGTTCTTCGATTCGCGCCTTGCCGTCGCAGCGTCTGCAAACTATGGACTTGTGGGAAATGGGAGGCTATACATTCTCAACTTGACGCCAAATGGCATTGTCGCAGAGAAATGGTAGGGTACTCTTTACAATTCACACTTAACTCCACTTGCTTTACCCCTCCTCCAACTATTTCCCCTCCACCGAGGGAGACCAACCATGCTAACCACCATGCCCCTTCCTTAGGTTCGATACCCAAGACTCCCTCTACGACACCGCCTGGTCTGAAACTAACGAAAACCAACTCCTCGCCGCCTCGGGCGATGGCTCCATCAAACTCTTCGACATAACCCTTTCTGACTTTCCCATCGCAACTTGGCAAGAGCACGCGCGCGAAGTCTTCTCCGTTCACTGGAACCTCATCTCCAAAGACACATTTCTTTCCTCGTCCTGGGACGGCACCATCAAGATCTGGAACCCGAACTCCAACGCCAGTCTTACAACCCTACCTACGCACTCATGTACCTACTCCGCGGAGTTCAGCCCCCATAGTCCGAGCGTATTGAGCAGTGTGAGCTCCGATTCACAACTGCGTATATTCGACCTTAGAACGCCGGCGTCGGCAAGCAATCACCTCACCCTCAACGTCCCCATCCACCAACCCCCGAAACCCCGTATGGGCGCCGCAGCCTCCGTAGGCATACCCCCCTCTGAAGCCCTTACACACGACTGGAATAAATACCGAGACACCATAATAGCAACTGCAGGTGTCGATCGTCTAATCCGCACCTTCGACATCCGCGCACCAGGCGCAGGTCCCATCGCCGTACTACCTGGTCACGACTACGCGGTGCGGCGCGTGACCTGGTCGCCGCACCTCTCTGACATGTTACTGAGTGCGAGCTACGACATGACGTGTAGAGTGTGGACAGACGGCAGTGCGATGGGGGTGGACCAGCAAAATACTATGCACCAACCCCAGGATCCGATGTTTTACGGTGGAGGGAAGGAGATGGGGAGGATGGGTCGGCATACAGAGTTTGTGACGGGGGTGGATTGGTGCCTTTTTGGAGCGGAGGGGTGGTGTGCGAGTACGGGGTGGGATGAGAGGGTGTTGGTGTGGGATTGTAGGGCGGTTATGCAGGGGCAGTGAGGATGGGGGGCCATGGGTAAGAACAGCTAAGTACTGTGGGAGAAGAAGGGCACAGGAAGCTTATTAGCTACAAAGGGAGGTTCAGTTAGGGAACTTGGCATAAGAGCTGCATGATTAAGGAGCTGTCATGTGTTGCTACAATGCGTGAATCGCACCTTAGAGATCGCTTAGAGAATACATGCCAAGACGGAGACATAGTGATAATACGAGTCCACAACGAGGGCTTCTGGACTCTATTAGTTAGTGATATGAACTTAAGATAGAACTAAGTTAGAAGAAAATGCAACTTTTCACATAGCTATTCTAGGCTTTCTCTTCTGTCTGACTTTTGTGCTTTGAATATAATCTCCCCCTCCTAAAGTCTACAAAACGCCTTTAACCTCTTATATCCTACCGTATTCTAACTTTCCTAAACCCACTTTTCTTTCCTAACTTTCTAGATATTAACTCTACAAACCCTTTGTTTAACCTGGGTCTTGTCTCCCTGCATGTATAGTCTCTTTCTTAGGACATATTCTGAAATATCTCTAACCTCCCAATCTAACAAAGATGTTCTAAGGTAGTAGCTTAACGGTTAGTCCGCTCGGATATAAGGAGGTATAAAGGAATAGCGATTAGGTGAGAGAATTATGAGCAAGAGAAAGAACGTACGTAGAACAGAGGTACCATGGCAGTGTTTAAAGGAGACAGCAGAGTGACGTGACAGTAAGGTAAAAGATAGTTACCCCTCTTCTACTACACAAGTAGTGGAATAGTCACTAGAGACACTTAACTTTCAGCTCTATTTCGGGTATCATTATATACTTCGACTCGATCTGCTAGCCAATTAAAATCTAAAGTATCCGGTCGAGAAAATATGCAAACGCCTTCAAATGCTCAAACCGCGCTATCCCAAGAAGTCCCAACGCCTTACCATGCAGAGCCCCTTCAACAGCACTTAATCATAGCCTATATCCGTATCGACGGCGTCATTCGGCTCCTTGGGCTCCTGCGCTTCATGATACTGTATTGCATCATCAATGTAGCTCAGTATAGCCCCCACACTCTCCTCGTCCTGCACATCCAGCTCCAAGAATGAAACCATGCTGAAATCATCAATGAGTTGGCCCACAGCGCGATTCAATCGCTTGAAGCTCTCGCCGCCCATGACATTCTCTTTCGATGCCGGGTCTGGGTCTCTCCTTGCGCGCGCCTCCTCCTCGTCTTCTTCGTCCCCAGGTTTCCTCGGGTCTTCTAGGAGCCTGGGATCGGGGTCTAGAAAGCGCTTTAGATCCTTCCTTGCGACCGTTCCCTTGATCAAATCCATTTTGCTCAGGATATTGATATGCGGCATCTCCAGCATCAACATAGCGCTCATAGCGGACAGTGTGCCAGCGAAGAACTTCGGCTTGTCCACGACGAATGTGCTTTCTAGCAGATACGCCGCGCACATATTGATATTTAAACTTCCCCTCATCAAATGTTTAACCAGATTTGGGAGGATTGGGACATGCGTGTACAGTTCAATCTGACCTGGCATATCGAATATAATCAGATATTCATCAGTAACCTGATCCAGCGGCTCGGTCAAGAAGTCCAAGTTTTCCAGTAGGAATTCGAAGCAGTATATGAGGCCGCCGTTGGGGCCAAGCGACATTTCCTCCATGACGTCGGACAGGGTGATGAGGTCTTTGATGTCGATGTCCGGCTCGAAGTCGAAGTCTTCGGCAGCGGGGTCGAGGTTTACATAATAGCATGGCCGCTTGGTGGTTTGGCAGTGCTGAATGAGGGCAGAAGAGAAGGTAGATTTGCCTGCGCCGGCGGGGCCCTGCAAGAAAATGTTAGTTCTATCTCTTCTATGGTCAAATGGTCAAATGAAATTATTGAAAGTCTTCTTCAAGTAAGTATCTCAAGTAAGTTTCTCAAGCGAGCTTCTGAAGTGAGCTTCTTGCTCGGAGTTCGAGTTTCCCAGCGATAGTTTTGAACTTGTATATGATGGGGGATAAAGAGGGAGGGTGGGGGCAGCTTACCATGACAAGGACCCCGAATTTGCTCATGATGGCGTGCTGGGAGGATTACCGGTTCGGAGCGCGAGGATATTGACCAGTCTCAGAAATACAATCGGAGTAAGAAGGGGTACTTCGGAGTGTAAGAGTCGGGGGTGCTGAGTGAAGGCGGGTTTGAGTGCGACGGACCTGAGTTCATCCATCTTTTTCTGCCAGGTGGGCTGCCGGAGTTCACACTCTCTGCCCGTTGGGTGGGGAGCCAATAACATGACGACACTATGAAGGCGGTCAGGCAAATGTCGTGCTCACCCGGCTTCGCTCGGACCATATCTGAACACAATGGCCGTGCCCCTCGAACTTTCGGCATTTCATCGAAAAAACTACTCTTTGCAGTGCCCCCTCCGCCAAACCCTTTATGTACCCGGCCTTTTTCCCCTCTACATAAACTTCTCCCACTACCACTCTCTCTTCCCTCTACAACCTCACTCCTCTTATTTCCCATATAACATACGGTCGCAAGTTCCTACACTAGCCACTCTCTTAATTACCTCTCTACAATGGCTGTTACCAACGGAACCAACGGCGTGAAGCCCACTGTCGATACCAAGGTTTGTATTCCCAGTCTACTGTCATGTACCCCGCGACACACTTCAACTCACACGTATCTAGGGCAGGTTTTTGTTCACCTCTGAGTCTGTCGGTGAGGGTCATCCAGACAAGATCTGGTAAGTTGCACATCTTCTCCTTCTTCATGTTGTGTTGTCGTTCGGCCTCCGAATTCGTTTATCCTTCCGCAATTTTGCGGCACTCGGAGAATTCGGTCTTCACTCTCAAACCAACTCCCCCCCTCCCCCTCCCCCACCCCCTCCCTCAACTCCCCTAACAACACCCCGCGCTTCAAAATTCCAACACACCAAATCACTCCCTCTGTTATTCCCTCTGTCACTCCCTCTGGCACTCTCTCTGTCACTCCTTCTGACACTCCCTTTAGCGATCAGGTCTCGGACGCTATCCTCGATGCCTGCCTCAAGGAGGATCCCTTCTCCAAGGTCGCTTGCGAGACCGCCGCTAAGACCGGTATGATCATGGTCTTCGGCGAGATCACCACCAAGGCCCACCTCGACTACCAGAAGATTGTCCGCAATGCCATCAAGGACATTGGCTACGATGACTCCTCCAAGGGCTTCGACTACAAGACCTGCAACGTCCTCGTCGCCATTGAGCAGCAGTCTCCCGATATCGCCCAGGGTCTGCACTACGATGAGGCTCTCGAGAACCTCGGTGCCGGTGATCAGGGTATCATGTTTGGCTATGCCACCGATGAGACCCCTGAGCAGCTCCCCTTGACTCTTCTCCTCGCCCACAAGCTCAACTCTGCCATGACTAAGGCCCGTAATGACGGTACCCTCCCCTGGTTGAGGCCCGATACCAAGACCCAGGTCACGGTCGAGTACTCCCACGATGGCGGTGCTGTCATTCCTCACCGTGTCGACACGGTCGTCGTTTCCGCTCAGCACAGCGAGGACATCTCCACTGAGCAGCTCCGCAAGGAGATCAAGGAGAAGATCATCAAGCAGGTCATCCCCGCTCAGTACCTCGATGAGAACACCAAGTACCATGTATGCATCCCTCTCGTTGGTCGATAACAAATCAGTCTAACCCACACCAGATTCAACCCTCCGGCCTCTTTGTCATTGGTGGACCTCAGGGTGATGCTGGTCTGACCGGCCGGAAGATCATTGTCGACACCTATGGTGGCTGGGGAGCCCACGGTGGTGGTGCCTTCTCTGGCAAGGACTACTCCAAGGTCGATCGTTCCGCTGCTTACCTCGCCCGCTGGATCGCCAAGTCCCTTGTCACCGCCAAGCTTGCTCGTCGTGCCCTTGTCCAGCTCTCCTATGCCATCGGTGTCGCTGAGCCGCTTTCCATCTTCGTCGAGACCTATGGTACCTCTGACAAGACTTCCGATGAGCTTGTCGAGATCATCAACAAGAACTTTGACCTTAGGCCTGGTGTCATCGTCAAGGAACTTAACCTTACCAACCCTATCTACAACAAGACCGCCAAGAACGGTCACTTCACCAACCAGGAGTTCACTTGGGAGAAGCCCAAGGAGCTCATCTTGTAAGATATGAGCGATGTTTTGCATGTGTGGAATGAATCAACTTCATCCACAAGATAATGACGATTAATGACATGCATTGGGCGGTGGGAATCTAAAGAACTACATTCGTCTTTCAACAAGTTCGGCGTCGGGATGATACCAAATACCCATCATACATGGAAAAGTTACATTTCATTTTGGCTTTTAGACATCTCTTGGCCTGCCGCTTTTCCTTTGGCATTCGGATGGGAAAGAATCGGACAGGCTTCTGCCGAGTCATTCAACATAGAAGATTTCTCTTTTTTGTTATAGCCTCCTCATAGAGGTTGGTGGTCGCATATTCCCTTTGCATAGAGGAGAGGGCAGTGGTTATATACTCCGGAACCTTTCTCAACGCGGTTCATGGTGTGGCTCTCCGATCTTGGAGGATTATGAGGGGGGTTTTCAAAGGGGTTAATGTGAGGGGTATGAGAGACACAAGAACGTGATTCTTATTCCAATAGATAGATATGTGGACAAGCCTGGACCTTTGTATTAGAGGTTGGACTCTGGTATAAAAGAGGGAGAGAAATACATCTTGTTCACGGGACCCCTAGAATATTCAACCCAGTGGTTTGTTATTTCGATGCGCGAACCTCCAGCCCGTCTATAATAAAATCTTTCCAATTATATCCCCCTCCTCCTCTTCCATTCCTCCCTTCCAGCCTCCTTATTGCTGATACTACCATTCCTTTCCTCTTTCTCTTCCATCTTTCAAACCTAATCTCTTTCCATTATCGACCTAGGGGACCGTTTCCCATGTTATGTCGCTATGGTTGCTCTTCCTATCTATCCTATTCTGTTATTCTCTCGGTACTAGGCATGGCTGTGATAATATATCTTATCGGAAGCAACATTGATATTGCTAGATACATAGCCTGTACTATCCTCCTTCGAAAGAATAAATAATAGGGTAACGTTATTGCTACTTTAAATATTATTATAATTCAATTTAACGTGCTACCTGGTTCCCAATCGGGTCTATGAACACGTAATATCAGTGGGTAGAGCAAAGTAAACCCGACACTAGAGGAGTCTCCCTCCAACGTCCAAAATCTTTGCCTTTTCCTGAACCTTGCTATTTTAAATATTATTATGATAATTTAATTTAACGTGCTACCTGGTTCCCAATCTGGTCTATGAACACGTAATATCAATGCGTAGAGCAAAGTAAACCCGACATCAAAGGAGTCTCCCTCCAACGTCCAAAAATCTTTGCCTTTTCCTCAA
>ML994326.1:0-19444 GCA_010093945.1 Delitschia confertaspora ATCC 74209 | reverse complement strand
CAACGGTAGAATGTAAAGTTGCGATGGATTACGCCATAGGGATACGGGTATGTATAGTAATTCTAGCGCAACCGAATACCCACTATCTCTTATATTTCACCTTAGCCTGAATACACGATGAAACCCTCTAAAGAATCGTTATATTAAATCATTAATTCCCTTAGTAAGGGTATAGAGTAAAAAGGTTGCATATAGGCGCCGAAAGACTGATATTTTCTAAGTCAAATTCGATCTAGTACTTTAAATGTGCAGGTGCACCTTCAGACAAAAGCACTGAGTTGTCTCACCTGTGATTTAAAATTATAGATAGAACTCCAAGTGTGCCGGCACGACTTGATAAAAATCTCGGTTTTGCTGTGCCTATATGCAGCCTTTTCGCTTCATTCTCTTATCTACACTCTCGACCTACATACAAAGAATGAGATATGAAAAACCTCCACCACTGGTCCAAAATGAATAAGATATTAAGTGTGTCTGCCACCTATTAAATGTAGTTTGAAATCGCACCGCAACATTGGGGTATAAGCCAGCCCCAAAAAGAACCTCAGAAGAACATAACCTAAAAACCAAGAAAAGAACAAGGTATAGACCTTTTAAAAATGCGTATTATCTCCGAATAAGCGAATATAAATGTAGGGGTCCAGAAAACCTTTGAAGGGTAGATTGGATCCAATGATCTCCGCCAGTCTTCCCCTGAATTCCAATACCCTGCCTTACTTTCCCTTCCTACTCGCATTAAGAACCCCTTTGCCGAACAACTTACCTGAAAACCAGATATCAACAAGGACCCATAAATAAGAACCTATCATTAAGAACCCCTTTGCCGAACAACTTACCTGAAAACCAGATTTCAACAAGGACCCATAAATAAGAACCTATCATTAAGAACCCACCAACAAGAACCCATCAACAAGAACCCATCAACAAGAACCCATCAACAAGAACCCACTCCCCCTTCCTATGAACTATAACCCACAACTGTAATTCTGCATAACAGACCTTGCATTCAACCTCTTTTCTTTAATCTCTCTTCCATATCCACATACTGAACAGTGCACACACGTCTCTTAGAACGCCACGCCCACCGGTGCAACCGGACTCGCCCCCGAGACCACATCTGGCGAAATCGGAATATCCATGCCCTTAAGTGCATCCCACGCCGGACTCCTGAACCCCCTTTCCGCTGGATGCAACCCACTCAACCCCGCCTCGATCTCTTTGTCTTTGGACAGATCGAGCATTTTGGGGACGCGTCTTACTTTGCCGTTACCTTTGAGTTTCTCAACGCTTTTGTAACTCTTAATAGTTTTGATAGTTCCGGGAGTCTGCGGGGACGCGATGTCAAAGCTTGCGGCGCGGGAAGTAAGGGAGGGAGTGCTGGGGTAAGAGGAGCAGAGGAGGGTGGCAGTGTCGTTGGAGTCTTGGCGTACATGCGCGAGGGTGCGGGAGCCAGCTGTAGAGGGTCTGCTTGCGGTTCCCTCAGTTTCTGTGATTTGGAAGGGAATTGCGGGGACAGATGGTGTGGTTGCGCATTGATAGAATGGCGTGGCTGGAATACTAGGCTGTAGTTGCAGGGTTGTGGATTTCCGGAACGACGGCGTCGTCGGCGTCGATGGAATCGACCGCTTCAACCACGCGCCCAAACGACTTATAGAGGATGATGGGACAGTGGGTGTGGGTGGGGTGATTGGGTTCGAGTTCAACGGACCGGGCATGCTACGCTCCGGCACCTCCAGCAGCCTCAACTTCGTCCCTCCCCTCGGCGCCATAGGGAGAGTAGGCAAAGGCTTATGCGCCAACGGCACCGAGAAAGCACTCCCAATATCACTCAGCGTTTCCGAGCGCACGTGCAGACGCAGCGAGGGCGCGATCAGAGGGACATGGTGGCTCGGCGAGGGCGGTGGTCGATTAGTAAATGCAGGAGACTGGTTTGCGGAGCGGTAGGCGTCTGCACGGCGCTCCTCAACGATGGTATTGAGTTCGCGGATCGCCTCATCGATGTCAGTGCGCGGGGCGGAGCGGCGGAGACTGCCGCGTGTGGATATGGGTGGAGATAGGAGTGCTGAGGGAGCTGGGGAGGTGTGTGAGCGGGCGCGGGAGGGGGAGGGAGAAGAGAGGTGGGACATGAGTTTTTGTGTGCTGGAACGGTGGATGGAGGGGTTGATTAGGGAGTCGGGACGGCTTTGGGGTTGGTCTTCCTTTTGGAGGAGGTGGATAGAGACAGGAAGGGAGGCCGATGTGCAACTTTGGATGCTTGAGCGTCTGGAAGCGGTGCTGATGGGTTTGCGTTGGATTAGGTAGGTTGATGTTGAGATGGATGCAACAGAATTCGTGCGGGAGTCCCGGTCACGGACAAGCGCCATCTCAGGCATTTCCAGCTCTGCCGGCAAAGCACTCCATTCCGGATTCGTAAAGTCAGGCAGAGGCGATAGCCGTCCATCAGCTTGATAAATGCTCAGTTCTAATGGCCTAAAACTCCGTCTCCTTCTTGTGGGCATCGGCGCCTCCTCCAACATATTCTCCACATCATTCACGCCATCGAACCTCCGGAAATCAGTGGGCCTGGATATGCTTGGACGGGCCATGGTGTGGGACTTTCGTGGTTTGCTAATCGTGGCGATGCTAGTCCGGGTAGAGGCTCTCGAAGCAAAGTCTCGACCGACTTCGACCCATTGGGATACATGCCGGACCATGGAGTGACTTGTCGATGGGCGTGGGTATTCTGGCTCTGCGCGCGGTTGTGGGATGAGTTGTGGTTGGTCGTAGCATATCAGCATCTCATTGCCTATGGGTAAATATTAGTATGTACCTAATTAGAAAACAGTAAGATCGACAGGGGAGAATAGACTAAACTGATAATCGCAGATAAGGAAGATGAAGACATATTAAGGGGAGCGAGAACTGATATTGCCTGGCCAAGCTGTGCCATGATACGCCCAGGAATAGGACAGTGGGGGATGCGAGAAGAGAGAGACGTCAAAGGACAAGAAGCTGTTCAGAGCATTGTTTGACGCGAAGAAGCTTGAAAAAATCGTTGTCCGAGTATGGTTCGGGTAGGAGACAGAGAGTGAACGGCGGAAAAGAGTACTAGATTGGAGAGGTCGAACCAAAAAAGTTACCTACTGCTCTGGCTCGGAACAGCTCGCTCGTCGTTCTCATAGTTATCGGGGGATGCACAGCATCCAAAAGTCATGGCCAGCCATGGAGTAGACGGTTCGCGACCAGACCTCATCGCCATTGCTGTTATTCTTCAACAGCGCATCTCTGTCTCAAAAAACGACGAACGAAAAAACGAATGAAAAGGCAAGGCCGGCAAGCACAAGAAAACAAGAGAGTGGAAAGGGAAAAAAGAGAGAAGGAAAGCAAGGAAAAGAAGCAGAGAAAATAGATAGGAAGAAGAGAGGCAGAGGGAAGATGCAGGTCCGGCTAGCCAGCCCCGGTGGAGAGGAGAATGGGAGAAGATGGTCAGCTGCGGACCAATATAATTAATGAAAGCGAGCCCTCCAGTTGGGAGACTCGATACTAAGGAAGATTCCATGATTTCAGGCGGGCTGCTCGCGACCTATAGTAAGCGCTGGATAGGCAGAAGAGGTGTCCATATCAGGCGTGGTGTTGAGGAAGGGATGGGAAAAAGGGCTGATAGAAGTCGCTGATTGGTGCCGGTTCCTCGAAAGCGCCTTGACAAGGGGGCCGACGCGCCCGCCATGATGCGCTTTCAAGCACATACAGGAACCATTCATCTCGAACCTCATCCCCAACTCAGTGATGCCAGCGGTTCAAGAAGAAGTGTCCAGCACATCGCCAACACGTTGTGGCGCACTCCCGCCTGTGTAATTGCTCTCCCGCTACCCAGCATGATCTTGCCTGTTTCCTAAATTCCCCAGCGTGAAACGGCTGCATCCTGAAATCTCAACACAGCACTTTAGTTATCTCCGCAGCCAATCAAAACCCAGAATTTATATACATTTGAATGTATATAAGAAAACCTCGCTGGCACTAGTCGAGCCACCTTCATCATTCTGCCGAAGTCTGATCGTAGCAAGAATATGTTTTGAAATAACCGTCATGCATGTATGTATCCTCCTGCTCCCTCATAAGAAAACAATATAAACATGGAAATCCCCAAACCGTGTGTTGCTACGCCGTGTCCGGAGGGTATTCAGCCGCTCATCAAGGCCACAACTCCCAACGCAAAACAATGCTGATCGCAGCATTTTCATTATAAAAAAATAAACCCTCCTTCGAAACAACGTAATCTTACGACGTTTCGCCCGTCATCATTTATCACCGTCTGAGCCCCAGACATCACGCTCCTCCCGGAAGCTGCCGTATTGGGGACTCTTCTTCCGGCCATCGTCATCTCCGTCGTAGTCTCTATGCTCCCATTGCTGAGCTTCTTCTGACACTGGTGGTGCTTTGTCCTTGTCTCCGTCCTCATCCTCACCATCCTCACCAACTTCGAAAGGATAGTCAAGGTTGTGCGTCTGCTCCGGATTGTGGGGTTCCGGATTATCGGGATCGAAGCCTTCGCGCACTTCCTCCTCCTGGTCTCCCTCAGGGTATGCGTGGCTGTATAGCGTTAGAACAATGGATGCTCAGGGTTTTGAGAAATACTCACACAAAGTGTCTCGCAGGAACCTCGTTCCATCCTGGACCACCCTCCTTTCTGGCTCGCACCTGTTCAACTTCCTCCGCTTGGTGGTCCTCAACCACAAGGTCAACAAGCTGGCTTCTGTCGGACTTGGCAGAGCTGGATGATGAGGATTGCTGCCGTATGAGATCCCCGATAAGAGGCACGTGCGGTTTCGAGCTCGAACCCTCCCCACTGTCCGAATTCTTGCGATGCTTTCCTTTACCCGCAGACTGTTGGATTTCTTTTATCCGACTCTTCCGCCGTTGCTTATTTTCTTTCGTCGGTTGCAGCAAATTTCGGTTAGTTGAAGCTGTAACAATTCTGGGAGTCGAGTATAAACGACTCTCTCGTGTTGCTGTATGAGCCGTAATAACTGGGTACTATAATCATGTGAGACAGGGACGTCTTACACCATGAACACGACTTACATTCCAGTCACCAAATTCCAAGGCCCTGGCACTGTCAAACAATCTCTCATCCTCAGGGTTCAACGCATCCTCTTCATCGTCATCAACAGCTCCATATTTGCCCTGGTCCAGGGCCTTGTGTGGGCCTGGACTCATCGCTCTGGCACGACTACCTGCCACTTTAGACAGTAAAGGTTCGCGTTCATGCTGGCCAGGTTTAGGTATCCAATATTTCCCCTTTCCTCCTCTTTCGTATCTCATGCCCTCCATCATCCGCGCCGTTCTTGACGAGGACTGCTCATGGGCCAACACATTGTCATCGGCATCAAAGTTTCGATATTCGTACTTCTTTCCCCCGAACGTGTCTTTTGTATCTTGTATAAGATCGCGTGGACCGAAGGCATCACGCAAAGCATATTTTACCGGCATTCGTGCTGCAGAAATCGTATAATCAGCATAGTCCCGCCACGAGAAAGCATACCAGTGTAGTACGGCAAAAGCGGGCATTTCGAAGCAGATGAGCGCATCCTGGATAGCGGCGGCCAGGTTGTCAGGGCTGTAGTTGGGAATGTCATCTGGGATGGCGCCCAGCCACACCAGTATAGACAAAAAGAACCCTTGCCAATACGACGCAAAAATTATGCCTTTGATACAGAGGAATTTGGGCATGGGCCGAAAAGGTTTCAGATCCTGGCTCATGCACACCCAGAACATGGCCAGGGCATACAAGCTAATGGTAATGCTGACGTTGTAGATGAGGCCACTCCAGAAGTAGCCAGAAGTGAGGCCTATGTACCCTTCCTGATAGGTTTTGGTAGCTTTCATTATAAGTGTAGCAACAGCAAGCATCGGCTTCATCCAGGTATATTGTAAGATGCCTCGTTTTATGGCAAGGAAGGTATGAGGGTCCGAAATGTCGACCTTCGGAAGGATATGATTCATTGGCCAAAGGTGTGAGACAGGTGGTCGACCAGTCATTAAGACTATAAGCGCGCGTTCGCCTCCGATGAAGTTAATAAGCAACTGGAAGAAGGTATAGATTGTGAATGCCTAGAAGATCTGGTCAGCATAGGATACGTGTAGATGATCCCCATTCCTACCTCATAGACGTCTCGAAGCGGTTCGATCCAGAATGCAACTCTCAGGGAAATGACGCTGGCCCACGAAGAGGCAGCATAGATGGGAACCCTATGGAAGTTCAGTCAACACATCCAAGAATGAGGGTAGACGTGCTACATACATGAGCAGTATGCGCACCACATATCTTTGTAATAAGGGTTTACGGTAGTTTTTCCTATTTTGTTTCCTTAGTATCGAGACTTTAGGCGGCATGGGTGGGCATTCTCACGCCTGGAGCCATACGGATCTGTCATTTGTTCACCATCAGTACGAGTTACATCGAAGCGTAGAGAATGGGACACGCACATTACTGTGATGATGCTAGCTGCCAAAGCTGATACACCAGCAAGAATCGTAACCGTACGAGCGAAGCGGCTTCCAGTCCCACTGGGTGTGTTGTCGGGGGAGGGCTGCATTGTGTATATGCTGCCTATTGACATGTTGGGAGAGGATGTGCGAGCGAGAATTCAGTGCGGTAGAGCAGCTGGAATTTATCGAATAACAAAACACATGACTGTTGGCTTGGGTTTGGAATTTAGTGTCACCGCATGAGAGCACTGAGAGTGCTGTAGGACGGTGAATTATCTTTTTGTTGGGGGAAGCGTCAAGCATGTGGAGGGTGAGGGTCTCGCCCGTACGTAACTCTCGTCACCGAAGAAGCTTGGATCTCTTGGCGACCGTGACGTCCCTTCGCGCGTTTGTCGGTACTCAACCTCAATATTCACTATTCACGTCTCGCACTTCACACACACTGTTAGTGCCCTCGATGTTTGACATCGCCTAGGTTTTGGGGAGCTGAGAATGCCCGGGCGCTGCCTACTCTGCCTTTCAGGACCATCATGATCCTGCTTCAGCTTTTTCGCCCAAATTTGTAGCCAGCATGGCAGGAGGCATTGTCTCAGAGCCTCTGAACCCTCATACGGGCTTCAACTGGTATGCACCATTCTTTGACTATAATCTCACAATACTAATGCCTTATAAGGGTTTTCTTAGTTGAGTTGCTCATTTGTGGCATCTTGTAAGCTGCTCTGCATACCTCGACCGTACTCCTCCTTAGCTCACCAATCGCAGAACTGTCTTCTTTCTCTTCTACTTTAACCGACTCTTTGCGACTCTAGTGTCGTACGCAATCAGAGCCTATACCTGGCATACCTACCGCGCCTACATTGATATTCAGGCCCTCCAAATTTCGCTGCTCGGAGGCCGCATATTCTTCAAGGATATCCGATACCATGGACATAACGAAACTATATTGATCCATGGAGGATATATTACCTGGAGGTACTGGCTTCGTAGAGTTCGAGACGCTGACATACATTCTGTCGAAGATGGCGATCGCACTCCCCTTACAGAAGGTAGCCGCCCAAAGAGCCGCAACAAAAATGTGGACAAGGCAGAAACAGGAGGACTCCAACCCCGGAAGAGGCTTCCATGCCGCATTTCTATCAAAGTCTCCGGTGTTGAAGCATTCATGTATAACCGCAGCCCTGCTTATGATGGCATAATCGAAGCGGTGCGCCGCAAGGGAAATAGTGGCGCCAGGCATGATGGAATTCAAACAGAAGACGTGGCCCAGAAGGACTCCAAAGACGAGTCTGTTAACGGTGCGGTAGGTGGCGTGAGCGAACATAGCAGCAAGCAACACAACCGACTGAAAAAGGACGGCACACGTGAAAAGAACATTGTCCAGGAGAAGGAGGCTGAAGTTGTAAATGCTGGTCAACACAACGGCAAACCGCCGGAGGTACCTTCTTTCTTGCGTCTCTTGCCCGTTCATATCGATTGTAATAAAGGGGCCATCGTAGTCGGGAACGAGAATACGCCTGCCGTGATCACTGTCCAGTTCGAAAAAGCTAGTGGAGAATTTGACGCATCTCCCTCCGGGCCTTTAGATGTTTATCAGCAAGTGTTCAATTTCCAATTTACCCATCCAGTTGTACATATGAAACCAAACCCTGATTTCAAATCCGCTCAACTGGAAACTGCTCTCCTCTCGAAACAAGAGGGGAAGCCAGAAGAACCGGAGCACGACAGCTACGAGAAGGCCACCCGTTCCAAAGAGACAAGAAAACGATGGATTGACAATCTTCTGCACCTCTCTGGTCTCTTTTCCAAATCAGTAGATTCAATCAATGCCCACCCCAAACATCGCCACGGAAAAAGTACTAGAGGCTCTAAACTTCCACCACAATACCCTGGACAGGAACAGTGGAAAGGGCTCACTCGCTACCTTGAAGAAGGCGATAATGAGGGACACGGCGAATGGGATAGTGTTGAATACGCCAAGACTTCCCTAATCGCTGACTGCCCGTGTGTCAACGTCAGTTTCTATTGGGATGTCACAGGCCCTGTTCCCCAGGAAGCGTATAATAATATTAACACTGGAAGGATCCTCCCTGGGAATATCAACCGTGGTCTTGCTCCTGAGTATGGAATGGATATCCAAATATTCGGAGGTATTGTCAACTACGGTCCTTGGACTGATCGCCACCGAGCCGTATTCCAAAACTTCTTCTTTCCTGGTTCCTATGTTGATGCGATCCCTGCGAAACAGTTAGATCCTGGCGATATTCGTGTTCTCACTCTTTTCAAAATATACATCAGCATAGAACAAGACGTCGTTCTTCGCATCCCTATCCGAGAACCCTCCAAGGACTGGAAGTGGAAGGGAAAGGCGCATACAGTGACAGGCGATGGCAATAAAGGAGGAGACAAAACCAAATCGAGGCTCAAGGGTCGAAGGAAATATATGAGGGGAAAGCAGCGTGAGGCAGACGCTTCCGGTCCCAATGTTCGCCCATTTGGCTGGATAGACGTCAAGATTGCTGGCAATTCTTCGGTTAACTATCTGATGGATATGATTGCGTCCGAGAAAGGCTTTAACAATAAACTACACGTCGACATTGTTGGCACTGAGATCTCTTCAAGTGTCAATCATGGTCTCTTGTGGCGTTCAGGTGCTGTTGGGTTAGATTGCGACATCTCTACTCCACTTAGCTGGAATACCTTACGGAAATGGACATTCAACATTTCATGTCATGGCTTGGAATTGTTTCTATTAAGAGACCATCTCTTTCTTCTTACGGACCTTGTTGCAGACTGGGGCACAGGCCCGCTACCTAATTACTTTACCTTCGTGCCCTTTCGGTACCTGCTGAACATTGAGTTGGTCAAATTTAAGCTCTATCTCAATACGAACGACTCCAACATTGTCAACAACCCCTCTGATCCGGACGATAATAGCTTCGTTATCTTGTTCGGTCAACAGTTGCACGGAAAAGTAACCATACCCTTGGATCGACTGAAGCCTTTGCAGAATGAAATCCGCTTTGACGTGAGCGGACAAGACATGGGGATGGATATGTCGATGCCGCCCAAGAACACGTTGAATACATTTGTCGCTTCCAGAAACGTCGCGAAACTTGGCTCCTTAACACTTACCGGCAGCCATACATATATGACCCAGACTTCGGCCTCGAACACTGACAGATTGTACCTTGATATTCAGGGCAGCAAGCTGGCACTTGAACTTTACGGCTTTCTTGTCCATCACTTCATGAAAATCAAGGACAACTATTTCGGTGAGGATATGCATTTCAAGACTCTAGAGGAGTTTCAAGAGCTCCCCAGCCAAGGTCATACTGTTGATGGCCCCAACATTCAGCCAACAAAAATCTCGAACGACCTGGATGTGATCCTTTGCATCGCAGTCGATCAAGGTACCGTGCTGTTACCTGCCAATCTATATTCGGCTGAAAAGAGCCTTCACATCGATCTACCATACGTATCAGCTGACCTGAGATTTACCAATTACTACATGGACCTTATGGTAGATTTCAGCCCGTTGAGTATATCTCTCGGTACCTCCATCGCTAAACAAGACCTACCAAATGATTACACTGGCCAGACCGAACTTTTCATAGATTCAGTGGCTATATATGGTCATCGGCTTTTTGGGCTTCCCCCCGCTGAGCCGACGTACGTATGCAACTGGGACTTTAAGGTTGGGGCCATATCCGGCGAATGCACCCCGGAATTCATCGAAAAGACCATCGGTGCTGTCCGTTCCTTCGCGTTTACCTTCGACGATGACGAGAACTCGCTCCCAGTCACACAGCTTCCCGTCATTCATGACACAACCTTCCTCAGGCTCAAGACGAAAGATGTGCGTGTCTGGTTTCATGTAGCAGATGAAGCTATAATGCTAAGCACCGCACCGGTTAGTCTTTATTTCAACGACTTAGCAGGGAAAACTTTCTCTCAACGTCTCACTGTGCTTATTCCCGACTTGATTGTCGGAGCCGTGGATGCGCTATCCGCCTCCCGTCACCGTACTAGAGCAGGAGAAAAGCGCATCGTTGAAACTCATGCTTTTCTTCAAACGTCAGTTTCCTTAAATATGCTGAGGAGAAAACTCGATTTCGAGGAGGAGCGTGACAAGCAACAAGCCCATATGCAAGAACACGACAAAAGGACGGGTAGGACACCGTTTCTCTTCACTAACCCTGAGCTGCCCACTGGGGATTTGCTCCCAAATCATCAATCGAAAGTCAAACCATCAGCGATGCCGTTCCCAGAAATTCCGAATCCAATATTTCTTTCACAGCCTCAAAGCATCGCCGACGACTCGTCTGTCGTCTCTGGTTATTCATATAGGCAAGGTTCAGTGCTAAAGCGAGAGTTGCGCACGGGTTCTTTGCGCACAAGTTCAAGCTCATCTTTCACTCAAAGTATTCGTTCCGCACATCAGTTTCAACCTCATGCGCAGCGCAAAGTATCGGCTGGGCAAGATGGTGTGAAGAAGACTTATGTGCTCGCCACAGACGACGAGCGGCGGAAACGAAATTTGCCTCCATCTTCTGTAGCATTGTCGAGCTGGCTTGCCGCTCCCTATTTTCCACTCGAGCAGGTCGAACCTGACATGTCTGATGTGCCCCCTTTCCCAAAAACGTCTCCAAAACTCCAAGGACCAGACACGGACATGGGCACCTTCAATGACATCTCATTCACTCATATGGACGACAGCACTGACCATACGAGCTTCCTTTTCAGTGTTCAACCAGGTATCCGGGTTTTCTGTACTCCTGAGGCTATCAGATGCATCGCAAGCCTCTTGGACCTTATCTTTTCCGGACGCCCGGAAGATTTGTTGGACGCCTTCCAGGTCAAAGTGTTGACGGAGATTCTTGACAACCAAAAGCGCAGAGAGGGAAAGGGCAAGTCCCTGGAGTTCAGCGTCCGCGTTCCGTTTATTCACGTCAGATTCGCAAATGCCTTTACCCACCAACTCGAAGGAGCATCGGGGCTCGGGAAGGACCAGTATGATCTCATCTTGAAACAACTCAAGCTTGCTGCTCGGATTAGGAGCTTTGCAACGGAACAAGGTGGTGAAGATACAGTTTCCC
Organism: Delitschia confertaspora ATCC 74209; assembly: GCA_010093945.1. Classification (NCBI taxonomy): domain Eukaryota; kingdom Fungi; phylum Ascomycota; class Dothideomycetes; order Pleosporales; family Delitschiaceae; genus Delitschia; species Delitschia confertaspora. The sequence goes on along the minus strand of ML994326.1, from coordinate 7,880 downwards.
TCCACACTACCCTAGCTTCTGCTAGCATTTCTGTCACTGAAAAGGCTGAGATAATGCCTCAAGATGATGTGGCTGTTTATGCCGAATTGACTGATCTACTTCTCTGGGTTCTGAAGTCGAAAAGCGCATCTGTCAATGTTTCTTTCAGGTCATTCGAAGTTGCAACTGCGAGCCAGAAGATTGAGTACCTTGCATCGCTCATCCATAGAACGACTCTTTTAGGCACTGAGCTTTCTACGAGCTTCGAGGATGTGGATGCGAAACGACAGATGCGTCTCCGATCTCTTGCATGGTTCCTTACCAACGCAGAAAATCAATCACCTGATCCGTCTTTTCTGGCAAGGCCATCCTATACTTTACGAGCTGCAAGGGAACATTTGCGCAACCACGATTCCTGGAAAATCATATCTCGATTCCGCTTTATTTGGCAGTGCCTGTCAGACGAGGAAAAGGCCAAAATTCATAATCACTGCTCTCGGTCATTAGCATCGTGCCCTGATAATGCGGAAGAGAAGGTGATAGCACTATGGAATCAGTGGCGCACGTGGGACTTGAACCATGTTAAAGAGAGTCTAGCGATGCGGACTTTATTCGGCTCTTGTGCTAGCATTGAACCCGACTCCGCCCCTATGCCATTATACGTTGAGATTCGTTCTGCAGGTATAAAGTTCATTATTGATCCTGGGCCTAAACAGAGCGAGGTTGACTTATCCATTGTATCGATTAATGTAGCCATCATCCCTCCGCTGCCACCATCCGGGCTGATGCTCGTCAGAAACCAGACCACGAATAGATCCGTGGTAGTTCAAATCAATGCCCAGGATAGTGCAATCCGTTTGAGCTGGGAAATCTGTGAGCTTGTTGAGAACCTGATAAGAATGTTCCAAGAGGATAAAAAAAGGCGGTCTTCAGTGGCGGAACCTCCCTCTAAAACCATGGTACCCTATCATCTGGCTAGAAATGACAACAGTACCGATTATCAATTTATATTTGCGACGGAAAAGGGAGAGATTGCCTTAGATACCATCAATCTCCGCAGTATATCCATTGGCTACCGGTTGCGATGCTCTGTGGTTCTTTCTGAGTCCATCCAAAGCAAGACCACGACCTTCCTTATCCACCTTGAACAAGGCGTCACAGAGCTCTTCTCTCGATCTCGGCTGCTGCTTCGGTCTCAAAGCGATTTTCCAAGTCTGTACTTTTCTCTGTCTGAGTTCCTTGACCGTGACGGGTTAGACGAAATCAAATTTGTGGGAATCAGTCGAATGATCACTGTACACATCGCGGAGGACGTCCTCGGCCTTCTAGAGGTTTTGGATGCAGTCATAAGGGATGAAGTTGTCTACATTTGTGATCAGATAGTGCCGTTACAAAACTCTAGGAAGGCTGAGGCGGCCAACTCAAGCGGACCGAGTGAAAAGTTACCCAACATTACGGTGGCCCTGCTCATGGATTCCTATCTTGTTGATATAACCGTCCTCCAGTCTCTTATATGGTCAATCTCTGGTTCCTCTGGCCGACTTTCGGTTTCTCCGGCCATCAGCAAGGACGTCACACTCACAGTTGACTATGACCTTGACTCGCACGTTCAGAGGATGTATAGTCGCGGATTGGAAGACTCGAATGTCATCACCACTTTGGAACTGCCTCCTCTGAATGGTACGCTGAAGTTAACCAAGACGAATACGCAAACAGGGATATTTGCTTCTGGTATGGTAGAAACAATAACACTTCAAGCCTCGGAGATCCAGGCCTTGGTAGCGACCATTAACAAACCAGAGATATCTAGCATGATCCATACCATTCGAGGAGACATCTCAACATTGAAGAAACATCTGGCAGAAATATTCCCGGATGTCGTCAAGTCGCCAGCTGTGGAATCCGAAAAATCGGGAACGGACATTGCCTTTAGTATACAAATGACCTTTTCCGGCCTGCGTATTCTGGCGAGTGCTCCTGGTCAGCTCCAAGATGCGACAATGGCCAACCTGGCATTCAAGCTAGCATCAATCCAAGTTAAAGCAACGAACATTTCTACCAGAGACCAGAATACGCTGATTCCTCCTGAAGTTACAGCGGCATTACAGCAAATCGGTGTCGAAATGACCTTGTCAGACAACAAGACAGTTCGTCGTTGCGGGGATATAACATTTGGCGCCTTGTTCCATACAAACGTGCAGACTGGTTCAGACGATAGCCGAAGAATATTTCATGTGCGAAGTTCAGGCCTAGAAGTTAACGTGTTTGCTGAGACAGCCTCTGCTGTCGTGGATGTGCTGAATCATCTACAAGATAAGATCAAAGACCTTGATCTGTCCAGGGAGAGAAAGTACCTGAAAAAACTCCGCAAAAGGAGGAACACAATTTTCTCTGCAAAGCATGATGCGGAGCCAGGAACTGACGTCGAAAGTGTCGGTTCTGGGGGTCTCTTTACTTCGGCATTCTCGGTCGAGCTCTCACACATTCAAATCAGCTGGATTGTAGGCAACTCTATACCGCCATATCCTACTAGGGAGTCCGAAGATCTTGTGTTGTCCTTCAGAAAAATTAACCTGTCAACCAGAAAAGACGACTCTGCACGTCTGAAGATCGAGGATATGCAACTACAAATGGTCCCCGTTTCAGCTGACAAGAAGAAGAGATCTCTCAACTCGGCGCTATTGCCAGAAGTTGTTTTCAATGTGGCGTATAGTTCTACTAAGGACAACCGTAAATTGGCCTTCCAAGCGGTAGGGAAATCTTTGGATCTACGTCTAGAATCCAGATTTGTTCTTCCCGCAAATGTTCTTGAACGCTCAATTGCCCTGGCCGGCAAAAGGTTTCGGGCTGCATCTGCCAATTGGAACATGACGCCTGCAAAGGATGGTGGCCAGCGAAAGAACCCATTTGGCAATAAGCGATTGGTCTCATTGCTTGTAGACGCCGATTTTGCCGGTGCTGTAGTCCACCTACAAAGCACCGCTTCAGCACCTTCCAAGGAAAGCCGTTCACAGCAAAAAGGGAGGTACAGTCAATTCGTTGGAGACGAAACCACTAATAGCACCTCCCTCCGTGCCCCGGGGATAGCTTTAAAAGTCGAATACAAAGATGACGGACAGGACCCGTCCCTGAACGCCGAATTCAAAATTAACGCCTCAAGTAACACTCTTTTCCCAACGGTTGTACCTCTCATAATAGATATTTCAAACAGTATCAAGGAAGTCGTACGCGAAAAGGACGAATTGACGGGCCTCGAGAAGGACGCACAAATTAATAAGGCCCCTACAAAGGTACTCGAAGAAGACAATCTCATCACTGCCGACCCGAGTGCCTATCTGGGAAAAACACGACTGAATCTTGGACTCAGAATATGCAAGCAAGAGTTCAGTCTCAGCTGTCAACCTATCGCTCGGGTGGCTGCAATCGCCAAACTGGAAGACATATATGTTACGGTGAACAGTGTAAAGTCTCAAGAGCATGGCCATTTCTTCGCTGGATCCGCTACGTTCGAGAAGCTCCAAGCAACTGTCCAGCACGTTTACTCTCGTGAATCCACTTTTGGGTTCGACGTCGATTCCATAGTCCTGTCGCTCATGAATAGTAAGCATTTGAGTGGTACGAGCGGTATATCAGCCATTCTTAAGATTAATCCGATGCGCCTTCAGGTCAATGCTCGCCAATTGCAGGACTTCCTACTGTTTCGGGAGATATGGTACCCGCCGGAGATTCGACAGGCGTCAAAAGCACCAACGGCAAACGCGAGCGTTGAAGCTCAGGAATATCTCATCCAGCGTTATCAACAAGTGACGACTGCTACAGCTTTCCCTTGGAACGCCAATGTCGCTCTCGCAGACATCTCTGTAGAGCTTGACCTCGGACAGGCTATTGGCAGGACATCCTTGAACATATCCAACCTGTGGGCATCATCGAAAAAGAGCACAAACAGGGAGCAAAACATGTGTATTGGTGTCGAAAAAATCGCTGTCGAGAGCACTGGTCGGACTAGCGGTTTCATAGAACTGTCTGGCGTGAAGGTTCGCACTTCAATCAGCTGGCCGCCTCAGATCCTCGGTCTTCGGCAAACTCCTCTTGTACAGGCTTCTGTGGGTTTTAATAGACTTCGTGCCAAAGCCGGGTTCGACTACCAAGCCTTTGTCATTGCAGATATCAGCAACTTCGACTTCCTCATGTACAATGTCCGACACTCGAAAGGATCCCAAGATCGCCTGGTCGCAGTCCTGGACGGTGACAAAGTTCATGTTTTCTGTACCGCTACGAGCGCAGCCCAGGGGCTTGCCTTGTTCCAAGCAGTTGAGCGTCTAGTGCAAGAAAACCAACAAGCTTACGCACAGTCCCTCAAGGACATCGAAAAGTTCCTCAGACGCAAATCAGCAGGAACGGCTCCGTCCCGTACACCGTCCCAGAATATGCTCGCGTTAAAGGGGGAGAATGACAGTTTCAAGACGCCTATCTCTTTACACACGGATGTTGTAGTTACCCTGCGCTCTACAAACATTGGCGTCTTTCCCTCATCTTTTGTTGACAACCAGATATTCCTAGTCGAGGCCTCAGACACACAGGCCCGTTTTGCAGTGGCACTGGAAGAAGGGAAGATCCATTCTGGGCTCGGCATGACACTCGGCCAACTGTCCGTTGCCCTGGCCACTGTCTCTCAGTCGAAGAAGGGCAAAGCAGTAACCGACCTGACCGTCGACGAAGTCCTAGAAAGCGCGCGGTCTGCTCGAGGCGGTACAATTCTCCGCGTACCGAAGGTCATCGCTACAATGCATACATGGCAAAAACCTGAATCCAACCACATCGACTACACCTTCCGAAGCAGCTTCGAAGGCAAAGTAGACGTCGGCTGGAACTACTCCCGCATCTCCTACATCCGCAACATGTGGACTAACCACTCGCGCACCCTTGCTTCGCGTCTCGGAAAACCGCTCCCCGAGTCGGCCCTGAAAATCACGGCGACCGAGAAAGAGTCCGCACAGAAGCCCTCGAAGGGTGCTGGTTCCTCTGGGCAGAAGGGGTCTCAGGAACAGGAGAAGATCACGGCGGTGGTGAATGTCCCCTTGAGTAAATACGAGTATACGGCGCTCGAGGCGCCGCTGATTGAGGCCCCGCAGTTGAGGGATATGGGCGAGGCGACGCCACCGTTGGAGTGGATTGGGTTGCATAGGGAGAGGTTACCGAATGTGACGCATCAGATTGTTATTGTGGCCCTTTTAGAGGTGGCAAGGGAGGTTGAAGATGCTTATGAGAGGATTTTGGGGAGTTCTTAGATGGTTTATGGGACCAGATGGATGGATAGTAGACTTTAAGGAGAACGTGCAAATGCAGTCATGGGGTTTTCTTGTTTACACATATATCCCAGTGCGGTACGAAGCAATGATTGTAGTTCTTCTCTGTAGTATATTTCATTATTGTATGCATGGACCCAGACCCGTGCCTCTGGCTAACCATGATTTCGGAATTCAAAGCGACGAGTAAACCCATTCCCACTCTCAATCCAGGAGACGATGTTTGAACCAGCATCTAGAAACCTAGTGTTGTGGATTTTCGTTTTGGACATGGATGGTAAGCGGCTCCCAGATGTTTCACACCCTAGTTCAAACAGTTGAAGACTGAGAAGCCTCAGGTACTTCCTCCCGGATTCTGCAGTCACCCATCACCCCATGAACTACTTGGCCATTGTTCATCTTTAGCGCCTGCGCAGTTCGAGAGACAGGTTGGGTTCTCAGCAAGATAGCCGGTTTGGGTGAGGGGAAATGAGGAAACAGGAGGTTGTAACGGGAATGGTGAAGCGACGATATCAAACAGATCATGTAGTAAAGTGTTTGCGGGACTGGTAATATGATTTAAGTTTTGAGAGGGTTTTCAGGACAGTAACTGTATAAATTGGAGGTGTTCGCTCGAGGAGGCCAATTCTAACATTCATGAAGCCTATCTCTTAACACTCTTCCTCATACCAATCCTTTCAATTCTTCTCCAGCCGGGCTGTCCTTTAACTCACCATTTTTAACTATATTGCCGTTTAATATTCCAAACGATCCTTACATTTCCCTAGCGATCTGCGTTACGAAGTTTCGATCAAACATCTCCCAAAATGCATTTCTCCACCTCTATTCTCCTCCTCCTCTCTCTCTTCGCTTCCTCCACCCTCGCCAGTCCCGTCTCATCCAAGCGCGCCGCCGTCCTCAAAAAGACAAGCTACGCGAACTTCCAGATCTCAGATGGTGTTGCTGGGAACGCCTTGGCAGAAGTTATGGCAAAGTTTCCTGTAAGTTCTCCCTCCAACCTCATATAACTTCGAAGCTCTCACAAGGGCATCGATTAACAATATATGTTAGATCGATACAGCAAAGCTCGCATCAATTGACCCCGCAGACGCCAAAATTCTCTCCCATGCTAGGGAGACTGCTGAAGCTGCGGAGACAGATGCGTTTAATCCGGCTATTGAGGCCGCGAGCGGAGATGCGGCGGCGGCACTTCAGAATGGGAAGATTAAAAATAAGGTGTTGAAGCTGCAGTTGGAGGTTATGGGGCTGCAGATTAAGCAGGCGCAGGGGCAGGATGTGAGTGAGAAGTTGGCGGAGGAGCAGAAGAAGTTGGATAAGAATGTGCAGTTGGATGAGGGGGCTAAAGGAGAGAAGGCTCAGGGTGTTAATTTTAGTGGTTAGACGGAGAGGAGAGCATGGGGAGAGGAGGTAGGAGGAACAAGGAAGGTGAGAGTTGGAGATATGAAAGGGGGAGGGATTACATATCGGACATTATACATAGAAGTGAGAGGTATTAATACCCATCTAGTATCGAATACTCTCTCACTTTAGTTGACATAGATCTTATAGTTATAACAGTGATCGTCTAATAATATAAACAGTTCTCTCAGCAAAGGTACTCTTCTCTATTCCTCTAACAGCAACAACATCCTACTCAACCATGCTCACCCATATTAAAAATCCATCTCGCCTTTTATCTGCCCATTCCTCTCGTCTCTATGTCTTTTTATTTTATAGATCTCAAGGAAATGGCACGCGACGCATGGGGACAGCGAAGGGGTACAAACCCTCTGCAGTCTTTGTTACCAGACAAGAATGACTAGCAATGCTTGCTACCGAGGCCGAAGAGGAGTGGAGGGAATAGGAAGGGGAAATGGAGAGAAAGCGGATAGGCAGACCGCAACGAAACCAAACCGTAGAGGAAGGGAAAGTGAAAAGGAAATCCCCTAAAACCCTACTTGAAAAATAGTCCAACATGAAGTGGGAAAACAAATGGTCTGCCCAAGCTATCGGGAAGAAGGCCCCGGCATAGAGAACACCTTAGAGAGTACATATACCAACGTTCTATAAAACCCTCACAAAATCAGAGAGTACCATGGCCACGCTCCTCCGTACAGAGTTCATTGGCCTAAACGACTGGCTTACGTGGGTAGGGATCCCGGGCGTACGCCGGAGTGCGATTGCGGTTGGCCACGCCAGACGCCGAAACATGTACTGACAATGTGCCCGAGACGTACAGGAAGGGAGTAGATGTAGGGAAAGGCTGGGACAGAGAACTACTAAATCCTTCTTTCAACGCCGGAAGGAGTACGAGAGGTCACGGCCTGGCTAATACAGCAAGGAATCCTAGACCAGTTCAACTTAGCCAAAAGGTTCCTGGAACATCCCGACAACGGATCGGAACCACTCACGCCCTTGGAATAGACGGGATTTGGTATGCACAAGGGGGTTCTGCTAACTGCGGTGGTAACAGATATGTCAAAAACTGAGAAGAAGAATGGCCTGTCTAGACAGGGCACTAAGGAGTAAACATGGGTTTTCCCCTACAAAGGGTTTTTCAGAATAGATAGCGGAGTCTACGTGGGCCTTCTTGGAACCGTATCGGACATAAAACTA
>ML994325.1:0-19512 GCA_010093945.1 Delitschia confertaspora ATCC 74209 | reverse complement strand
CTCCCTCCTCATAAACTCCCTCCTCATAAACTCCCTCCTCATAAACTCCCTCCTCATAAACTCCCTCCTCATAAACTCCCTCCTCATAAACTCCCCCCTAACTATGAAGTTCTCCTCAGAGCCATCTACCCATGGTTGTCTCCACTCAACCAGTTATAACATTCTCTCGGCAGCCCAAATGCAATGCATGGACGCGCAGTAGGGATTCGCGGCTAAAGATCTTCCTCTGACTAAAGAACTAGCTACAATCAAACATCTTTCTTTTATGTACAGAACGTCTTCAGATCAAACTGCGACTCATGATACATATGAGCTCTGATTACCGCCTCTCAGTACAAAGACGTCTCTGCTACAATGCCTGATTTCCACAATATGCAAACGAAGTGGGAAATTGAACTTATATCATAAGTTCTATAACCCCGAAAGATACGGTGGCAAATATGTCGGATAATACTCCGGTTGGCATGAACAATAGGGACATGAATTTTTTCGCTCTTCCAAGAAGTCCTACCGCCGAAAGAGTTGTATGATGGGGTGACCTGACCAGATCGAACGCAATTAGAGCAGTAAAAGAAAGATGTTTAGGCCATGGGTCATCGGCTTAGTCTACAGGACGACTAAAACGACTTAAAACTCTGATCTGAGCGCTAGAACGTACTGTGACCTGTACCTAGACCCCCAAGAGGGAAGCACGTCTAGAATGAAAGCTTCTTGTGGTAGGATGAGTTCGGTGACAGAATTTTGTGCAGGCACCAAAATTAGGACCCAAAATCATCATCTTTCCTTCTGGGGCATGAATCAGCTCTTCAGATTGTGCATTCCCTTCTTGTCTTTACTGCTGGACAATAAGGTTGCATGTCAGAATGAGGTTAGGGGTCAGTTACGAAGTCGGTCTGGAAAGAGTTTGAAATACAGCAAAGCTAACCAGAGATAAGTTCCTTAGCTGCACATCGTGAGAGCGAGTGTACCGTCAGGACAGAAGCGGTCAGGTCATGATCGTAATTGTTTGATCCTTGATCGTTTCGGCATACCGTCCACTCTAATGGAGAGCATATCGAAGACATTCACCAACTTATTTCCATCTTTGAGCGCATATTGGAGATCTACCAGGTCTGTGATAGGAGGAGTATGTATAAAGGAGACACTTGAGTGAAGATAGGCTTTCTGCCATTGTTGAGCCGAATAGAAAAGTATCATTCGTCAAGCCGAAATCCTCCAATCACCAAACTGTTAAGTTCTTTAGGAACCCCATCTGTTCTTCATATTCCGATCTGCTCTCTCGATCTTTAAGGCTTGGAACCAAGATGCCTCGTAATGTCAACGAGGCTGTGCCGTACTATGCACCTGGGCATCTCGGCGGTCTGGGCAAGGTTGCAAAATCGGTAGATGGCAGAATGTTATCACATACATCAACGATACTTTCAAGAATAGATCCCCGTAAATGTGTCCTCAAGTCTGGATGGTGTTGAGTGACGTTGAAGGAGAGTTTGAGATCGTCAAAAAGTTTGTGAGGGGTGGTTTGATCTTGCTGGGGCGGCCCGATGGCGCAGGGAGGGGCTTGAGCTTGGAGAACTGGTGCCGAACCCCCGGATGTCGCGCGGTCATCGAACCCCCTCGACGGTCTTGAGACCACCCACCACAAGGCCCTCGGCGGCACCTCAATCCTTTCGTTTGTAAATACCTACTTGCCTTCCCTCGTATTCTCGTCGCTCCTTCATTTCAGTATCTTTGACCTTTTCTGTACATATTCTGCACCTATACTATCATCGTCTGCACGATGCGCCCACCTTTCGTCCGTTAATACGAACCAAACCGCGAGGCGCCTATCCTACTACCTCTCCAATCTCGAAACTTGGACATACGCTTACACTGGGGGAAACGACTCCCTATATTCTTAGAATCAACAGGCGGGACAGTGAGCAGGTGGAGCAACAGCCATGGCCTTCATTGGCCAGACATGGACGTTGACAAAGAAGAACTTGAAGATATACTTTATCCGGAGATGGTTCTTCACGAGCATACAGGCCTTCTGGGCCCCTATAATATTTGTGTGTATGGGAGGACCTGCAGTCATAGGGGATGCTAACACTGGATACTGCAGATGTTCTTCATTTCTTACGCAAAGAACTTCTTTGTGCCGCCCTCGAAATATGGAATCGGATCCCCCTCCCCTATCCGCAGCCTCACCGATGCTCTGCAAGACGCTCAGGGAAACCGAAATACTGTCGTTTTCGTTAACAACGGTCATTCTGGGGGACAGATCGACTCGGTCATTGACAATCTTTCGTCTACCATAAAAGCCGCTGGGAAGGAAGCAAAGGTCGTGGAACGGGACGTGGATCTCCTCACCACATGCCCTAGTACATTGCGAGGAGCCAGTACCTGTTTTGGTGCTGTCAATTTCCATTCATCGCCAACAGAAGGAGAGCATGGTGTTTGGAACTACACTCTCAGGGCCGATGGAACATTCGGCGTCAAGATTTTCGTGGACCGCCACGACAATGATATTGAAGTCTACGTCCTTCCCCTCCAACACGCAGTTGATATGGCAATCGCGTCGCTCAACTATACCACCACTCCAGAGACCATCGAGGAATTTCCCTTTACAGACCAGACCGCAGAAGAACGTGCTGAAGATATCCGTCATCGGTTTATGGGCGCTTTGATTAACATCCTCGCGGTTGCTTTTTACATCGGCATCTGTGGAATCACCTACCAGCTTACGGGTCAAATGGCATTTGAACGCGAAGCTGGCGTTTCGCAGCTACTTGAAGCAATGACTCCAGCGAAGAAGAACTGGCATATTCAAGCTGCCCGGTTACTCTCTAACCACATAGCTTGGGATCTGATATACTTGCCTGGATGGATTATCATGGCAATCATCATGTCCCGACTGGCGTTTCCAACCACTTCTGTTGGGGTTATGATTGTCTATCATATTCTAGCCGGACCTGCAATTTCCAGCTTCTCCATCCTCGGTGCCAGTTTCTTTCATAAAGCTCAACTCTCTGGAATCACTGTTGTCATTGTCTCCATTGTCCTCGCCATCATCGCCCAAGTTGCTGGTCCTTTCAACACGGGAGCAGTGGCGATACTGAGTCTGCTGTTCACACCGATGAATTATGTCTTCTTTATCATTTACATTGCACGCTTCGAGCGGCAGTCCCGCGCTGTTAATCTTGTTCAAGGAGCTCCTGAAAACCTTTCGAGCCTTCCTGGCATTGCTTTCTGGATCTTTCTGATTATCCAGATCTTTGTATATCCTGTCTTGGGTGCTATAGTTGAGAGATGGTTATATGGGACGGTATCGAAGGAGCGCAAGAGAACAACTTCCTCTGAAGACCACTCAATCATTCTTTCGTCTTTCTCTAAGCATTGGAGGCCAAGCTGGGTCCGACGGACAGTTTTGCCCAAGATTGGTATCAAACCGCCTGAGACTGTCATCGCCGTCAATAACCTCAGTCTTAAGGCCCGGCGAGGTCAGATATTAGTTCTCCTCGGAGCTAACGGCAGTGGAAAGTCGACAACTTTGGACGCTATTTCTGGCCTCAATACCATAACTAGCGGCAGCATTGAAATTGACGGCACTGGCGGACTCGGTCTTTGTCCGCAGAAGAACGTCATGTGGGATAACCTGACAGTGTTCGAACATGTCCAGATCTTCAATCGCTTGAAGTCTCCAGGGGGGCATGATGATAAGACTAAGATTAAAGAGCTTATCCGAGCTTGTGACTTAGGACATAAGATCAATGCGCAGTCAAGGACACTATCTGGAGGACAGAAGAGAAAGCTACAGTTGGCGATGATGTTTACGGGCGGTAGTCGTGTATGCTGCGTGGACGAAGTTTCGTCTGGTCTTGATCCTTTGTCTCGGCGAAAGATTTGGGATATTCTCCTCGCTGAGCGCGGCGAGCGGACCTTCTTGTTGACCACACATTTCCTGGATGAAGCGGATGTGCTCTCCGACTATGTCGCCATTCTTTCCAAAGGCAATCTCAAAACAAAGGGCACATCTGTGCAGCTTAAGAACGAAGTTGGGGTCGGTTACCATATCAGCTTCCCAAGCAGTGAAGAAGGCTTGATCGATAAGCACGCAAGGAAGTCCATGACCGAGGACAGAGTCACGTATTGGTATCCCAATGCTATCGAAGCCTCGAAGGCTGTCCAAGAGCTGCGCGTCCATGGTGTCAAGGACTATGACCTCGTCGGACCAACCCTTGAAGATGTGTTCCTTGCATTGGCTGAGGAGGTCAAAGAGAACGGATTGGATCGCGAAGTTACTGCAGTGGAATCCCACACTCTTCAGAAAGACGTCGATGGACTTCCTCCTTCAGACAAGTCTTCGGAAACCGACAAAGTAGGTCTTCATATGACGAAGGGCAAGGGGACCAATATGCTTCAACAAACTATCATTCTTATCCAGAAACGATTCATCATCCTGCGTCGGAACTATCTCCCCTATGCTGCGGCGACTCTGCTCCCGATTATCACTGCAGGACTGGTGACACTCTTCCTCAAGAGCTACAAGGCGGTCGGTTGTAATCCAGGAGAGCAGGCAAACAATCCAAAAGTCTTTTCGCTCCAGTCACTCGATGTCATTCCTCTGGTTCCGGTTGGGCCACCCGGTGCGATTGATTTAGGCGAATTGGCACAGCGTTCAGGTATCAATGAGACATCTCTTCATCTCGTTAATTCGGTCGATGCATTCAAGGACTACATCCGCCAGAACTTCCACGACGTCGATCCCGGGGGCTTCTTTCTGCAACGAAATGCCGCTCCTTTGATGGCCTATGTTGGTAACGGCAACATTTTAGGCGGCTTGATCACTCTCAATGCCTTGATGAATGTTCTCACCGGTATCCCGATCTCGACATCGTATCAAGAATTTTCAGTTCCGTTTGCGCCAGGTGCTGGCAAGACATTGCAGCTGATCCTCTACTTTGGACTCGCCATGTCCGTATACCCAGCCTTCTTTGCCTTATACCCTAATGGTGAGCGCATCAAGAACGTGCGGGCATTACATTACAGCAATGGTATCCGGGCTGCACCGATTTGGCTTGCATACTTGGCTTTTGACTTCATTTTTGTTATGATCATCAGTGCTATTGTTATTGGAATTCTCGTTGGTGTAAGTCGGCGAATCAAGGCATTGTGAGTCTGATACTGACAATTATTAGGCATCAAGCGTGTGGTACGCCCCGGGCTATATGTTCGTCGTCTTCTTCCTGTATGGATTGACATCGACCCTTTTGTCATATGTTGTATCGCTCTTTGCTACTTCTCCGCTTGCCACGTTTGCATTTGCTGCTGGAGGTCAATGCTGCTTTTTCCTACTGTACTTCATCATGTATGTGCCCGTTCAGCCCTGTAAATGATCACTTTCTAACCCTATTGTAGGTACATGAGCATTCTTACATATTCTCCGGCATATCGCATCGACGATGATCTAACGCTTTCGCATTTCGTTTTTGCTACCGTCACGCCTTCAGGCAATTTGATACGGACGTTACTGCTTTCTTTGAATGAGTTTTCTCTCCTCTGCCGAGACAACTCCATCGCATCATATCCGGGCGCTATGCTCGTCTATGGCGGACCTATCCTCTACCTGATTATTCAAGCCATTGTCCTATTCACCATCCTGGTCTGGTGGGACAGCGGATACAAGCCAGCATTCCTTACCAAGACAAGACAGCGCGGCCCTGACACCGAAAATATCGATACGATCGACGCCGCCGTGTCTGCAGAAATCAAGCGTGCAGAACAGTCTTCCGACTCCCTTCGCGTCCTTCACCTGAACAAGTCCTTCGGCTCCAATCATGCAGTCAACGACATAACCTTCGGCATCCCGCAAGGACAAGTCTTCGCACTCCTCGGCCCCAACGGCGCCGGCAAATCCAGCACCATCTCCCTGATCAGAGGAGACATCCGTCCTTCCCACCGCGGCGGTGACATCCTCATCGAAGACATCTCCATAACCGCTCAACGCGCTCTAGCGCGCTCCCATCTAGGCGTCTGCCCCCAATTTGACGCCATGGATACCATGACCGTCCGTGAACACCTCACATTCTACGCCCGTGCCCGCGGCGTGCCGGACATCGTAACGAATATTTCCGCCGTACTCGCCGCTACGGGGTTAGAGCGGTTTTCGGATAGATTGGCGCATAAATTATCGGGGGGTAATAAACGGAAATTATCGCTTGGTATCGCGCTCATGGGTAATCCGTCGGTGTTGCTGCTTGATGAGCCAAGTAGTGGTATGGATGCCGCCGCCAAACGCGTAATGTGGCGCACGCTCCTCGGCGTCGCCGCCCCGGGTCGCGCATTGCTCATCACGACGCATAGTATGGAGGAAGCGGATAAGCTCGCCACCCGCGTAGGCATCATGAAACGACGTATGCTCGCGCTTGGCACGGCTAAAGAACTTGGTGATCAGTGGGGTGATGCGTATGTAGTGCAACTGGTGCTCAAGAGCGCACCGGCGACGACAGAGAGCGAGCTGGAGGGGGTTAAGGAATGGGTGGAAAGACGGATTCAGGGGGTGAGAATAGATGGATGGGGAGGGGCGGGCGGGGGGCATGGGATGTTAAGATTCCGCGTGTTGAAAGAATCCAAGGCGGCATTTGAGGCGCATCAGAAAGAGGTGCTAGAGGAGGGGATGGAGAACGGAGGCGACGGGCTGAGGAAAGAGAAAAATATGGGTCAGGAGGAAGAGTTGCAGAATATACCAGGCCTTATCCAATTGTTCGAAGAAAACAAAGAGGAGCTGGGTTTGGAGTACTACTCGGTTTCACCAACCACATTGGATGAGGTGTTCTTAAAGGTTGTAGGGAGTGAGGAAGAAGGGGATGCCAATAGGATGGTGAAGAGGAGAAGGTGGTGGTGGAGGTGGTTTGGAAAGAGGTAGACACTACACTTCTTGCATTTAAGAATCCATTATTAGTTATTTGTATATACCCAAGATGAGAAAATAGTAGAAATATCATTGTAAGTTAGCAGTTAGAACGCATATTCCGAATCTGCTGCTCAGTATCATCATCATCATCATCATCATCATCATCATCATCATCATCATCATCATCATCATCACACTACGGGGTTCCTTTACTATGCTGCTCTTCGCACAACTTCAACAAGAGCCGAATACTAACTCCTATAATCAACGTTTCATATCTGGTTAACGAAGTCAATCGTTTAGGCTACGATATTTGAAGGGGAGCACGAGCCCTGGCTTTTTGAATTCTGTCCGTCGACCAGCGACAGCGAATCTTTTTTAAAACTGACATCCAATTCTCCCACACAGCTGCTCATATACTATCTTAACTGTCTATACAGCTATATAACGACGACGGTTTACGACTTCACCACCATTCAGACCCATGTTAAGAAGGCGACGGATTCGGAAGATACTGTGCTCCTCAGGTAACTGGCATATGTAAACTACATTAGAACCATAGGCTCTACGGACTGGAATATCGAACTTATATAGATGTTATGTTACTGGCCTCAGTGGCGGATCCCATTAGGCATATGCAAAACTACAATATTAAGCACGACTTACCCAGCATCCTATCTACCTGCAACGGTGCCAAACATAAGTCGGGGAATGCATATCCACTGTCCCAATTCAGCCCTCATCACATTTCGCTTATTTCACTGCTCAGGTTATGTACACCCAAGCGCAACACTAGAACCCACCAGAATGAGGCTGTTCCCTTGCACCTTATAAGGCTGATATTCCTGCATCCTCCTTCGGGGTTCCCCTCAACGCTAATGCGATTCAGCAATCTTCATCCGGCGTCCTCTCGAATGTCGCCTTCGCCCATTCTCACACGTCTTCGCACTCCCACTTCCGCTCCAAGTTGCTCCAGACAAGATCCCTCACTTAGGCTACCTGTACTTCCGCTTCTATACTAGCGTTACCATCATATATTGTCCAGCTCTCCGCGTCTGCCCTTCATCCCCATCTCCACCACAAAAATATATATCCTTTATACTATAGATTATCGTAGGAGGAAAGGGAATAGGGAAGAGTGAGTGGTCGTTTTTTGAGATGTTGAGATGCTGGAAGTATGAAAAGTCGCTATGAGCTGTGGCATAGGAAAAGGGTAGAAGGAATTACGGCGGTCTGTTGATATGTAGATTGAGAATAAAGGGCTTCGAAAAAGATTATCGTACTCCGCTTCAAATATCGTAGCCAATAGATCGATCTTATTGATTCGCTACGGAAAGTTGATTACAAAGCCTGAGATTTGAGTATGGTGTTATATTGCGAAGATAGAAAGCAAGGGGTAGAGCTTGCAGTTTGTTGTGCATGAGAAGCGCAAGAGCTCTGAATTCCCCTGGAGGTATAATAGCCACAAAAGGATCTAGGAAATAAATGTTCGTCAAAGGGAAGGAGAAAATCGTTGGATTAGAAGCCGAGCGTCGGAATACGCATTGACCAAAAACTAGTCTACTGCAAGAGCAGCTTCCAGAGAAACATATTCGTAGAAGCGGATTATAAAGTTGAGATATCTTGCTGAGGGGTATATAAAATTCGTCTCTTCTAACTAACAAACGAGCATCTTCAAGCCTCATTAACATCCACACCCCCAACACTCTGCGTCGGTGGCCCATCCCTCCCAATACTCGCCAAATCCTTCTGTAGGATCTTCAAATGATTGAAACGATTCTGATTGCTCGCCCAATCCACAGCCTGCGAGTACCAAAGAATATCCCATGCATCATCCGGGATATTCTCAATGAGCCCCGGAATAGTTTTGGCTTTGAGATACGACCGCCATAACACCCTCCGCACGTCGTCATTGGCGCCGACATAGGCAAATCTCAGGGCTTCGTTGAAGGGGCGGAGGAAGGGGTGGTCATTGTAGGGAGGAAGAAGGTTCACGCGGAGACGGCGGAGTGCGATGAGGTGCTCGGGGTCGTTTTCTGCGATCTTGAGTTGATCCTCGAGCGTGGTCATGTGGGCCAGCGGAAGCGTTGTAGGATCCGGTGCGGACTTAACATTAGACACAAACGCTTTTGTCCCCGTCAAGATCTGCTTAATAACAGCCAATCTCTCCATCAACCTCGGATCCTCCATAATCCTATCAATCTTTGCCTTCAGCTCGGGGTTTGCGCGCTCTTCAGGAGAAAGGTCCTCTTCATCGTCTTCATCCTTAGCTTCTTGTTTCGCCTCGGCAAGTTCCGCCTGGTCGAACTTCGCGATGGCACGTTCCAGTTTATCAAGGTCGATCTCACCGTCTTCGGCAAAGACGTCCGTGGCCCAGTCATCGGTTCCGATTTCCCGGCGCATTTCTGCGAATTCAGCTTCGAGTTCCGGGTCCATACCGCCTTCTTTGAGGAGGTCGTGTATGTCGGCGATGCCTTTGGCTAGTTTCTCCATTTCGGCCTTGTCCTGTGGACTTATCTCCTCTTCAGACCCTAGAGCGGTGTGCTCAATGTCGAGATAGGGATTGAGCCTATTTTGAAACTCCTCCACGGATTCCCCGCCCGTGGCTTCGTTCAATCGCGCCATTGCTTCTAAGAACTCAGGGTGGTCTACACTGTTCCATTCAGTGAGCTTGGCCTGAATCTCTAGTATTTGGTCCCTGCGATGTTCCAAAGATGGTTCTTCTAATAGATTCTGAAGGAATTCCTGTGCCTCGCGTATTCCCTCCTCCTTGCTCATTTCATCTTCCGCCTCGATCTCCTTATCCACCTCTTCACCTTCCTGTATCCTCTCAATTAAGGGTTTCTTCATAGCCTCCAACGCATCCTGCATATCACTAAAACTCGGATTCTTCTTCAACTCGTCAATGACCATATTCCGGAATTCAGGCTCATTTGGGTCTTCCTCGCCTCGAGACCATGCTTCTAGCCGTTTGTGTTGTTCCTCGTGTTTGCGGAGCTCGTCGCGGTTTGTGATGGCGGAGACGAAGCGCTCGTTGCCGCTTGCGTCTTCTTCCCACCATTCCACTGCTGATACTCCAGATTCGTTGAGAACGTCGTCGCCTGGTTTATCAGATATACCGCGCTGAATAAAGTCTACAGGCTGTGGATCGGGTTTTCGTATGCGCGATTTGGCGGTCTTGGACTTGGGACGAGAAGGAGCGGATGGGAGGCGGTGG
Source organism: Delitschia confertaspora ATCC 74209 (assembly GCA_010093945.1). Taxonomy (NCBI): domain Eukaryota; kingdom Fungi; phylum Ascomycota; class Dothideomycetes; order Pleosporales; family Delitschiaceae; genus Delitschia; species Delitschia confertaspora. The sequence continues at coordinate 9,403 of ML994325.1, read as the reverse complement.
GATAAGGAACATTGTCGTGGGAGAGGGCGGAGTAAAGACCGCAGCAATAATATCGACGGGACATATGCTCTTGATGGTGCCATAATGGCGGTTATGGTTGAAGAGTGAAGGATGCGAGGGAGTGGAGAGTTAGGATGAGGTTAGCAACTTTTAAGACGCAAACCATGTAAACATGAGCCTTGGCATTTTGGCCGCGGAAGTGCGCGTCACCGTTTCTCCAACTTCCACTTAACTCCCAATGGTTTGATCAAATCGCTGACATAATCTCAACATCTCGTTGTCTGGGGGGAGGTGGTTAGACTCGATATTTTCGATCTCTACGTGAGTTTACATAGTGTCGCCCGAATTTCCTCCTAACTGCTTCTTCCCTTTACACAGATCCTTTAGTAATTATTGCTAAGAACTTTTCATGTCGTTCGATCCCTCTTAATTCTGAATACCCTATTTCCTGGCATCATATCTTTAACGATTGCTTTTATTGAGCTTGCTATGAGCTCGCTCAGCTCTGTCATGCCCCACCACCCTCACCTTATTTAGCTGACTCCTTATTCGGAAAAATCCTATCATGTTGTTGCTCATTGGGCGATGATATCGGCTTGATCTACTGCTTAAAGGACTTTATTTACGAGTCTTTTCAGATTTCTTTTTATCTCATGACAAGAGTATGTTAGTAGTTATGATGACGGCCCTGTGGCATACCCTCTAGGTTACAAGGGGCTTCTATGTGGGTACCGAACGTCAATAACCGTCTCACTATCCTGGTTACTTCAGCTGAAGGAGAGTACTTTATACCGTCAGACTAGATAGACCGGAAGGCTGTTAGGAAGTGGTCTTTTAGAGTACCGTCTCGAATTCTGCTTTTCTGCTCTGGGAGGGGGTATGTGACTTTGCCATTCGATGCCTGCAACCAGGAAGAAGGACTCGAAAACTTTAGGAGGGCGGCTACGGCTCGCGGAGGACGGAGGTCAAGTAAGAGGAGGCGCGAACGGGGAGACACTTAATTACCGTTTGTCTGTTGAAGAAATCTTGTCAGCAATCGGTTCTGGCCAGGCATCCACCAGTTGGAAGATACAGTGCTCTTTACTTTTGTCCGAAAACTGTAGTAAATAATACCAACCTTCTCGTACGAACTCTCCTGCAACCCCCACTCACTCTCAACGGCGGCATCTGATCGACCATTGCGTCTCATCAACGTCCTTTGAACGGTGAGGGTTGGGTCAGACACCAGGACATCGACTGCCGAATCCCGAAGTTCAGCTCACCTCGCACAAAATGGCATCGAACTACGAATTCTGTGACAGCCTACTTGAGGACTTCACGCTTCGGCTTATTAACGGAGAGAGGTCTTCACTAAGTGTTAAAAGTCTGGACCACTGCCTACTGAGTAAGCAGAATAATCTCGAATAATCTCTTACATAGCCGTTTGGAACTGTTATAGAACTTATGGATGAAGCTATCTTCCGGTACTGGTTGTATAGATCTCAGCAGCACCTGGACATGTGAGCGGACCTCTCACAGCAATGCCGCCAATCTCCAGGTAAAAGGTATAGTATGTGACCATGCGGTGGATTACCTAAGTGACCATCGTTTCGTTGATGTAACCTGGCATACGACCATATGAGAAATCCAGGCCTGCCGCAGCACCGTTGCAATTAGCCAAAATGCTGCCAACTTCTTCTCGCCTTGTACATGCAAGCTCTTGGGATGCTAGGTTGGCGAGGTATCTCTGTCGATCACGATTTCTGGTTGCTAGAAACTTCTCTACCTGAAGCATCAGACGTCATCTCCAAGCACTCGAGTGGTCAATTTCAGTGACACAAATAGGGGACGGAGATATACATGTGAACGAGTTAACGAATAGCGGAATATCCCTTTCTGCATACCATCAACTCCGCCAAATCAGAACAAGGTTTATCTATGTGACCATGTGTGCTGCCTGGATACCCATACCCTCTTTTCATCTTTTGGAAACTTCGCGAGCAGTAATCACGATTACTTTTGTTGGTATACCAAGGGAGGATATGAGAAAAAAAAGATTTGAAAGAAGGCCAGGCCAGATTCACTTTCACATTCCCCGGGCCAGCGGGATGCGCGTTTCAACCGTCTACCAGGTCATTGGAACAAAATAAAAGAATTTCTTGTGTTTATCAGTAAGTGTTCAGCTACACTAGAGGTGCCAAAAGCAGTGACGAGAGGCGGACGTTTAAATAACGAAGACAGCATAGAAGACTATCACAGCACTTCCCCTATGACGGCGTGTCAAGCTTTCAATCATATGGGCACCCCATGAAGCATTTGACGCAATAGACTCGGGATTAAAAGCAGTGAAAGTGCAGTATTGGGCTAGACGAGCATTCTACAGAGTCTGCTTACCTGGGCACAGCCCCCACTTGTTTTTTCCTCTCCTTCAACCTCTGAATGGTTAGTCTACTAGAAGGATGCCAATGATACAGCGACAAGACAATGCTGTCCGGAGTATATTGTCACGTGTGGGGTCGCATGGGTAGTGCAGAGTTTCCCCACGGGCATAATTGCCGGCATGCTCACAGCAATCAACTCTCTACCATTCGGTTCTCCGGGAATTCTCAATCAGGAAAACTACTCAATCTACAGCGACACCCTTCCAGCCCGATTATATAATTTTTAAATTATAGCCAAATGAGTCAAATTCGACCTCCAAGTTCTCTCTCTTTCGGCAGTTCGTGTTTACCGGTGGCAATGCTCCCATGCACTACGTATAAGGGACCATTCGCATATATCTCCAGTACATTTCCGGCATATTCATCTTCAGCAGCCTCAACTACACCGCCGTTCGTTGTCCACAAAAGGTCCCCAAGTCTAAACTAAACCCGCACATCAACATGCAGTGGGCCACCGTCGCCGCCGCCGCGCTCTTCGCGCACAATGTCGCCGCACAGAACATGCTTCGGTTCGCATGCTCGCAGTTGGTCGTCGAGCGTACCGACCCTATCGTCAATCCCGGAATGAAGTACACTCCCCATCTTCATCAGATCGTTGGAGGTAACTCGTTCAACGTTACTATGGATCCCCAGTCTCACGACTTGGCGGGCCAATCCACTTGCACATCCTGCACGTTCAAGGAGGACTTCTCCAACTACTGGACAGCAGTTATGTTCTTCAAGGCCAAGAATGGAACCTATCACCGTGTTCGTCAAGTCGGCAATGGTGGGCCTCAAGGTCATCTGGTCAACAAGGGTGGTTTGGATGTTTACTATATCCCAAGCGGCAAGACCACCGCATTCGCAAAGGTCGGTTAATATCTGGCAAGAAGCAATGGAACCTGTCCTAACTCTTCTACAGGGTTTCCGTATGATCGCCGGTAAAGCCGCCAATACCGACCCAAGCAAGGTGGCTAAGTCAAACATCTGCCACAGATGCTGGACTGCCACCGATGACAATACCTTCATTGGCGGAGCTCCTTGTTCGGGCAGCGATACTGTCGACATCCCTGCTGACCCCAAGTGCAAGATGATCCGTCAGACCATCATTTTCCCCACGTGAGTATCCATCACCGGTATGATTGGAGTACGAATCTAACATGTCTTAGCTGCTGGGATGGCAAGAACTTGGACTCACCAGACCACCAGAGCCACGTTGCCTATGGATCCGGTTCCGGCGCGAACGGCGGCGGCTCATGCCCATCCACACATCCCGTCAAGCTCCCCCAGATTATGTACGAGCTCATGTGGAACGTGACTGAGTTCTCCGACAAGAATCTGTGGCCTACTGATGGCTCCAAGCCATTCATCTACTCCATGAACCTTGGGTAAGTGATTTTCTCACATACTCCTACCAATCTTCATAGCTAACAAACCCTCTTAGTGGCTCCGCTGCTCATGGTGACTACGTATTCGGCTGGCAAGGAAACACCCTCCAGCTCGCCATGGATAAGTCGTGCAACCTCAACAAGGACTGCGCGGCTGCTGGTATCCACGCCCAGACTCCGGATCAATACAATGCCTGCACCAAGAAGCAGCAGGCGCCTGAAGATGTGGACTCCTGGCTTACTGAGCTGCCCATGGGCGAGATGGCTAAGTATGCCTAGAATGCCTTTGCTGTTTTGGCTACGGCTTTCTCTTGTGGGCTGTCTGGATGTTGCTAAGCTGAGTACTTTGATGACGGCTTCAAGAGGAGGCTGCTGGCGGATCAGTCCGTGGTCTTTTTTGTTTTTGGGGATTTTTCTTCGAACTTGCATTTTGTAGACATTGTAGTAGTTAGCTAGTTGACTGTGGAATTTATTATTATATCTAGTGATTCTGTTTTTGCCTTCATGTTTGATAGTATCGTCATACTTCCAAATAAAACATCTTCCAGAACATTGTCCCACCATCTATGTCCACAATCTCTCCTCCCCTCTAAGCCAATATCGTGCGAAGAATAGCAATACACATAATTGGTGGAACTCGTTCTCTAGTGATACGCTGAAATATAGTCAAAAGTGTTCCTCTTGGGGATCGTACCAGGATTATTGTTTATAATAGCCTGTCCCGCAGGCTCAATTCCCTTCATGGCGGACTCTACACGTGTATAATAGCCTGAGTAACCCCGCCATCCTCAACTAGATAGCCGAATGAGATCATTTCTTTGTATATGAAAGAATCTTCCATTCTCATGGCCCAACCGGGTCTTTGGCGGAGACCGCGGGCCGGAAGAGGAAGGATGGTAGTATGTATCGTGATCAAATTCTCTACTTTAAAAAAGAGCATTATATACATTAAATGCTCCAGTAAAATACTAAATGCTTAAGGGGAAAGCCCACGAGCCGCGCATATGGACGTTCACCTAGCCACTACCAACCTAATCGAATAGCCAGTGAAAGATGCTCGATATCATTACTAAAGAGTAATAAAGACTGATCATGATACATGATCATCTTCTCTCTGTATCCAAATAAAATATTCCAGTTTGTGTATGAACAAAGCTGAACCTGAGCAATCTACTCTACAAAGGGAATTCACTATTGCGTGACGTCAGCTCCTATTTTTACAAACCCAGCCCATGGTCCTACTATCGAATCAAAAGTCATTTGATTAGCTTTTGTAAGCTGAGGTTCTAGCTTGTCATCTGGACTTGTCCTATGTATGGACTATTCTCCTTCACCCTTTATAGGGCCCCACATCATCACTGGCCAAACATAAATTCCATATACATTAGCCTTGGCGAAATGTGGTTTCGTATGACGGCGGTTGCGGTATGATCAAGCTTAATTGTTGGTCAACGCCACCATGCATCCACTGGGCAGGGGGTAATGTGGGGAAGGTCAGGGGTGAATAGCCGAATCACGTGGCATTATAACCAGTAATTAAAATTCCGTTGTCAGCCTCCGATCGGAGATGGGCTCAAAGTTGGGTTTGACTCGGGACGTTGAGATAGTTTCGCGACTTCAGGTCGTATAGGACAAGCTGGACTGTTCCAAATCTTTCTACACTCGGATTTTTTTCTGCAGATGTAAGATAGTGAGAACTGACCGGCTAATTCATCTTGACTTGATGATCAAACATTTAACCTTCCTATTCCAGCCTCTCACTAATATACGGATAAATCTGGCACCACTATACCACATATCCATCATACTCGTCCTCCCTTCCATTCCACCCAATCGACCCACTACATTTCCGCAACCCGAATCGCTGTCTCGCCATCCATGAGCCATGCTTTGGCGACGCGGACCTTTGCCCATTTTGAAGGTACCAGCAAGGCTGGTGATAAAAGGAATATGCGTAATTCAATCAAAGTGTTTCTTTTTTGGTGTCTCTTTCATGTCAAGAGTGTCTTGGATGTGGGCTTTTGAGCCTGTGACCCGGTATAAGATGAAAAACGACCCGGGTTAGAATGGGAGAGTGCATATTGCTTCTTGGCAGGTGGGAAAGACAAATAGACTGGCCCAGCCTGCTGAAATTTGGAGTTACCGCCACCGATATTTTGCTTTCATCTGAAGCTTTGCCGCAGTAGATTTCAGTGTTGTGAATCTCTTTTTCTCTCCATCAAACTCTCCTGGAATATCCAATTAACCAAAATGCGTTTGATTTCTGGGACTACGGCTGTAGCCGCTCTGATGGCCTTGGGTTTGTCTCAACCAGAAACTTAGCACATATCTCCACTGACATGTTGCCAGTGCCCGAAACCCTCGCCGCCGACTCAGCCGTCTTCCGCGACTCGGAGACCGGTTTCACGTTCTCCCAATACAGCGCACCCTATAAGATCGGCAAAACCATCGCTTTCCGCGTCGCTGTCCCCAGTGGCGCTACCCCCGGCCAACCGTATGATGCAGTTATCCAAGTCGCCGCCCCCAATGATGTTGGGTGGTGCGGACTGGCGTGGGGCGGAAGGATGACGAATGATCCACTTACTGTAGCATGGGCGAATGGACAGAGTGCAGTTGTTTCTTCGAGATTTACTACGTAAAATTGCCCTCCTACTTCTCCACCCACTTTATTCTTGATATAGAAGGGTTATAGATGACTGATGACAATTCAGCCAACACTCCTTCCCTCAACCCTACACTGGCGCCTCCTACGAAGTCTTCCGCACCGGCACCAAATCCAACAGCACGCACTGGCAATACACGGCCCTCTGCCGCGGCTGCACCTCGTTCCCGGCCTCCAGCTCCCGCAACACCACCCTCAACCCCAATGGTGCGAATACCTTTGCCTTTGCGTATGCGAGCGGGAAGCCGTCGAATCCGAGCAGCAATACAAGTAGTTTCCCGGTGCATGATAGTTACAATTACTGGAGCCATGATTTTGCGAGTGCGGCGAATCCAGATTTTGTGAGTTTGGTTGCGAGGAATTCGGGGAGGGCGTTGGAGTTCGTGGCATAAGTAAGTGAGAGAAGTGGAAGCACGTTGGTGGTATGGTATGAGCGTGAGAGGATGGGGAGAGTTGCATGATTTAGGTGGAAGAGGAGCTGTACAAGGCAGTGGATGTTTGTAAATATCTCAATTTGATTGACCCTTAAATCTGACATTCGATACATTGGAATAATCCTTCCGGCCGTCGTTCATATCATCATCACTATTTGTTTATATCCGTCGAAAACATGGTGGGGCCAGACTTTAATAGTATCTGCATTCAGAAGGTAATTCCTTGAGCCGACAGGCTTGAGAATACTGTTTCAAATTGAGCAAAGGCCCCCCAAGGGTTAGGGATGAACTGTTATAATCCATCATATGGCCCAAGTGATGAGGACAAACTCTACTAAATCAACCAGACATCCGAAGTTAAAAGGTCAGTGATCTGTTTCAAATAAACCAAATGCCCGAAGCTGTGCTGCTCCGCAGGTAATGGAGATAGATGTGTATAAAGAACAGATAGCAATCAATTTAGGTATCAAAAACGAGGCATTGCATACAACCCCAGTACGACTGAATCCTCAATCTTGGAGTTTAACTCATCTCTTTATATAGAAATTTGAGATATGGGTGTCCCAAAGTTGTTGTCTTGTGGAAATGTAGTTGTCGCACAGTCAATCTCCTTGTCGTAGAAGTAGTGCGGGGTGCTGTAGCGCGTCATGAGTCGTAAAGGGGCACCACCAAGCTGAATAGCCCCACATATTCATCAATATGCCTATAAAAGTTGTAATAGGATCTTTTTCTGGGCCTTCGGGCATTTGGTCTATTTGAAACGATACAGAGAAGATTGGCAAGGGCTTTGTTTTTTCTTTTTTCTTTTTTGCTGCATGAAGGGGCAACGCAGCGCCAAAGCATCCGCAGTAGTTACAACACAACAACTGATAGCCGGAGAATTTATCATGTTCTTCATACTTCTATTTTACTGCAACTTTTTTTGAGGTCTTATAAAAGTTCAAGGAAACGGACGAGAAAGCTATATCATTAGATGATGGACAAACCTGTGATGGAAATAGCACCTATGAATTACTCTTACGTTTGAGATTTTTTAACAAGTACAATAACATACGAAAGAATCTAGGATAGGAAACTCTATAAGGACGGTGCGGAAAACTGTTCCAGATTGACGTCCCCCAAGGGTAAAAGAACCTTAATATTTTCTGCAAAGAAAGAGATTCAAACGTATCATTCTTCATGTAGGGACCGCGCTTGTTAAGAGGGTAAGCACAGCTTGGAGTGGGCCAGAGATGTTTTCGAGAAGTGTTGTTCAGTATAGTGAAGGAACGCATGATTTTATTATTTTAGGAGAAGTTCGGTCTTGGTGACTGACGGCTAAGAGATTTTATTATTGAGAATACATAATCCCTACGCCATAACCCGTAAGGTAACTGCGGTCACGTGCTCGAGAAAGGGGATTCCACTCAGGAGCTCTCAACAACCTTCGACAATAAGAAAAGAGCTTAAGCATTTAATTATTAGATTTTGGGTGCTGTTCAAAGTCTTTCTTACCCCTATTAATATCACCTGTACTAGTTAAATATCAAACCAGTGTTGGCCCCCTCCCATCTACATTCATCGCTCATGATCTTAAATAATTTCTTCAGCTTCAGGTCACCGCAATGACAACTTCCGATAATGTATGGCTAGATTATTCTTCGATTGTTACCCTTTGTGTAGCGTGAGCACTGATGTTAATATCGTTCGCTTTTTTTTAGAGCAATAGAAGTGAATAGAGATTGCCTCTTGATCGTGATAAGGAGAACATGCTAAATAGAAGGCGACAGATGAAATAATTCGGTAGTTATTAGTGACGTTACGTTAGTAAAGCGCTCATGGATACAAAGTATTATTATTATTATAATTCAATTTAACGTGCTACCTGGTTTCCAATCGGGTCTATGAACACGTAATATCAATGTGTAGAGCAAAGTAAACCCGACACCAGAGGAGTTTCCCTCCAATGTCCAAAATTTTTGCCTTTTCCTCAACCTAAACCATTCTAATATAGCTATGGTGAGTTATTTCACCAGCTACTAGTTGCTGTTCCCTATCTGCCAGTGCTGCCACTCAGGCAACAGGGAGGTTATTATGATACGGCCTGGGTTAGTTGGAAGTGTGCCCAGTCCCCTGTACTCTCTTTTGTAATAGCCCTTGCAACTTGGAAGTGTTCCAGAATGTTTGTTTCTAGGAGCCATTGCGCAGCTGCTCTTGCCGTTCCCATCTCCTTCAACATCTCTGAAGCTCTGTAGTGTGTCACGCGGGAACCGCGTACCAATAGCATTAGCCTCAGCCTTACCTGCGCCACGACTTAGTCATATATAAACTCCTCTCAGTACAGAGATAACTCGGTAGAATTCAATCTTGTATTCACCTCACAAGTTCAAAGTGCAGTTATAACACGGCTATATCTTTCCCCCTTAACATAGTGCCTGTCTTTAAAAGAAGATTCGCACGGGGCTGGATGTAGTAGGGGAAGAGCGCCAGGATATGTTGGAGTGTTTGCCGTCCGGTCCCACATGGATACAAAGTATGAAT
>ML994324.1:0-19630 GCA_010093945.1 Delitschia confertaspora ATCC 74209 | reverse complement strand
TAAAATAAGACTTTATTACCACCTCAAACCATCCAACCGCGTTTTGAATGCTGATTTAGGGGCTTGTGACGCCGTTTTACAAAGGCCCCACAGACTTCACTGTCTATTTCGGAAAATTCCTTTTGTAGGGGAAAAATCATGTTTACTCCTTGGTGCCCTGCCTAGACAGGTCGTCCTCCTCGGTTTTGATAAGTAATTAGCAGAACGTGGTTGTGCATTCCAAGTCCCATCTCTTCCAAGGCCATGAGCAGTTTCAATCCTGCGGCGAGCTGTCCCAAAATCCTTTTGGCTAGGTTGAAATGGTCCAGGATTCCTTGGTGTATTAGCCAGGTTGTGGCCGCTCGTACTCCTTCCGGCGTCGAGAGAAGAATTTGGTAGTCCTCCGTCCCAGCCTTTCCCCACATCTGCTCCCTTTCTGCCCGTCCGGGACATATTACGACTACATGTTTCGGCGTCTGGCATGGCCAACTGTAATCGCACTCCGACGTACGTTCCGAGACTCCTGCCCATGTAAGCCAGTCGTTTAGGCCACTGACCTCTGTCTGTATGGAGGAACATGACTATGGTACTCTCTGATTTTATATGGATTTTAGGGAACGTTGGGATATGTGTTCTCCAAGGTGTTCTAGTTTTGTCTTACAATTGCTTGGTATAGGAGCTGTGAGCGCTGGAAAATCAGGACCCAGGTTCATCCAACTATCCTGGACATAGCTTCAAATTGGGAAGTTCATCTCTGAGCGACTTCCTTTGTGTGTTCCTTCCAGCTCATCTTTTTATCCACCTAGACCCCTAGTATTCTAAGCGCTTCTACTGGCTTACCGTCAAAGCTGGAATGCGAATACAGTCTTGGAGGTCGCTAGTATTATTGCACCGTCGGGAGAAATGTATTAGCTTGTACTTCTCCGGCGAGAAGCACATCTGGTGTCTCCTTGCCCAATCTAGGCATGTCTCATGGGCTCTCTCAAGTACTCTGCAGTTTTCTTTAGCGGTTGTGCTGTACGTTATGAGGTCTGTATCATCTACAAAGTCAATACCTTGTAAAGTGCCTCGTTCGAACCCACATCAGAGGTCACAGGCAAAGATGAGGAAAAGAGCTGGAGAGAGAAGGGAGCCTTGGGGAATCCCACATGGAGTACGGATGCGGTCACTTGTACATCCATTAAAGACTAGTGTTGTCTTAGGATTTGAAATAGATCCTTTGATAGCCCTCCTTGCCCAGTCCGGGAACTTTTTCTGCCATAAGATATGCTCGAGTCGTTGGTTTGAGGCATTGGCAAAGCCCCGCTAATGTCTAAGCTCAGCATAGGTAGCACCGTATGTGTCTTTCCCGCACTTAGGATAATTATAATGTTAACATGAATTTATTCTTGAGGACAACGTCCGTGACGGCATTGGTTCGTGATGCGGGAAGTGGAACGACTGCCAGTATGACAAAGACAACCGAATTCTTCGCCCGCAATAAGTCATTGCTAGTCGAACTCAGCTACAGCTCGTCATGACCTTTCCGATACAGTTTTGATCGCCAGCGACAGCCGAAGGCAGCATCTCGAATTCGATGACCCGTGTTGAAGCCCGAGTTGATCCACCACATGTCGTGGTATGCCATCTTCGCCATGGAAGCCGTACCAGCGAAAAGTGAATGGGAGATGCGCGCATTTTCAACCAAACCTGCTTCAAGCACTGCCGTGAGGATGTATCGAAGAGCATCACCCCTCGCCAGATCACCGTACACGATTAGGTGTTGGATCTGCAGAGGGACAGGCAGCTTGTAACCCGCTAGGGGCTTGCTTCCGAGAAGGACTTGCAGGGCATCCTTAAGTGCACCCAAATCTCCAGGTTCATTTTCTCTCGCACCTTTGACAGAACCAATGCGTGGGTGGTACTCCTCTTTCAGTGTGTCAACGATACCTAACTCATCCATAATGTATAAACCGAGGCTGAATCCGTGAGAGCTGTAGTCCACTGCAAGGATAACTTGCTCCTCATCTTGAAGGATCTCGTTTTTCATAATTTCAGACACTGTCAACTTGCCGGCCGGGAGTGCCCAGCCTTTTGCTTGACGAAGGCCGATAGCGTGGAGAGTCTCTTGAACAACCTCAGGCCTGTACCCTTGAATACCCGGCCTGTAGTCTTTAGTATCAGCCCTATAGTCTTCAACACCGGTAAAATGATCTCGGCGAAGCAAATGTTGGTTCCAAGTTACGATTCCACCGCTGTCCTGAGCGCGGTCAAGAGGGCCTTGACGCTAGTGACATCTGCGTGATCGCAGATGTTTACATGAAATCCGAATACAGATGATAGTTCTCTCAACCTCGGCGAAATAGATTTACATATTTTACTTGTTTCAGCAGCTGTCGAAGCCGTATGATTTCTCATGAAGGCTTGATACCCAGGACATCCTTGGATCTGTGCTACCGGCACGGATGTCCCGTTTTTGAAATAAATGGATGCTACGCTATTGAATGAAGTTGAGGATGAATTGGTGACAGTCGAGGATGGAGCAAGTGACATACCCGTAGTCGGGAGTTAATCCAAAGGCAACTCCAGGGACGCCATGACAACAATCTGGATAATAAGCCGCAACACCGAGTGCGGTCGTTAGAAGGAGTAAGATGAACATCAACAATGGCCAGAGCATCCAGTGTGTTATTTGAAGTTCACTACCCTGAACGAGAACTTGGGTGTTGATAGTTGACGAAGCGCCGTCGAGAGGGGGTGCCTGAACGGTTGATGGATCGGATGAGACTGGGTCTGTGTACTGCGTGGTAGACTTGCCCAGTGAGCACAAAAATAATCCTACAAAAGACCCGCGTCACCGAATGTATTCACAGCTTATAACTGAATATGCAGCTCAACAACAAGGGCTCAGTGAAAGACTCTACCGGGCTCTGGCGTGAAGAAACTATGAGAAAAGTCCTTATATCCCCTCCGGGAGACCAAATTACCAAAATGGTGCAAAAAGCACGAATGTCACATTTTTTTCAGAATGTTTACTCGGTGGTGAATTAACAATATGATGCTCTGGTGCGGGCTCTGGTGAAGGCCTTGTTGAGCATAGGCAAGGAGCGGGGCGGGTTTCATGTGACAGGGGATGAAAGTAACGTTTTGTGTTGATGGTTGCGCGGATAGAGAAGAGGAAAGGAGACTATATACAAGGTATCACATGAGGTAATCATGTGATACTTGGCAATTCTTGACTCCAAAGGTTAACAGACTCAGGACCCTGATGCCAGATGATGAGGAGCCAGTTGGGGAACATGTGAATGCCAGCGACGCAGACCTCTGGCCTCCCGAGGGTATCTTTATGCCGTTAATTTCTGTGAAGAAGGAGAGGGGCGGAAGATAGTTTAATGTACGAGCAGAAAACCAATGGGGGGAGAAGGGGCCGGGGGAGAATAGAGTGATTGAGAAGAAGAGAGGTAAGTTACTGACGGAGAGGGAAATGGAAAGTGATGAATAAATGAAAGTTCGGCGTGGGAGATATGAAGGAAGGACGGAAGGGATAAAGGGGGAATGAAAGAGAGATGAATGCGGAGAGTTGGCGCCGCACGAGTCTATATATGACTGTCCGTGGCTACGGCTATAATTGAAACTTCACCTGTCTGACATAGCCGTTAAAAGGAGATTCAAGTTATTGCTTTTCAATAATATTCTTGCCAAAATCTTCATATAATAGCGTTCCACTACCGGCTAACTGGAGCTAAGAGGAACTAACAGCTTCTACGCCGTATTTCCTTTCACATATGTCCTAGTCCAGTGGACCTCGCAGTGGGGTCATGGATGCACTTAGCATTGTGAAGAAAATTGTTTATGCTTCGGGAAAGAAATAACATAGGGGAGTCAATTTGTAGTTGTCTAGGCCCTCTATAGATATAATTGAATAGAGATACTGGAGAGTTCCAGATTTCTATGATCCCCTTTATTAGGATATGTATATAATTATATACTCCAATTCTCTATCATGTTTCGCACTTTTCTTTCTCAGTTCCTTGTTAACCAGTCTACCATATGTAAAGCCATAAATGCGGGTTATACTAGGAAGAAAACGTATATACCTAATGAGGTGAACTCACATCATGAGAAGCGGTTAGCTAGTAGCGAACCGCTATTAAATAAGGTTAACTAAACTTAGCTTTGTCCTGCGTCCGCTCTTTGTTCAGCTCAGTACGGGATTTTTGGATACACTATGGATTCTCAATACACCTGATTCGATTCAGCAGAAAGTGTCCGCCTCAAAATCCTCCAACTCATATTACGTTTCACGAAGCCCAACTCCCTTCCCAATCATTTTCCCTCCTCGACTCCCACTCTTATCCGAAACCTCCGAATCGCCTAGCTCGGGATCCCCGTGGGCCCGACCCAAGCATCCTGCACCGTAACCGTCTCACTAGCCCCACACTTTGGCACACTCACCGTCCTATTTGCCGTCTCCTTCAACCACTCCCCATCATCCTCCAGCCTTAAATATCCATACCCAACAACCTCATTCTCCGGCAACTCAACCTCAAACTTCCAAAGCGGCCGCTCGGAGGTGTAACCACCCGCGTCCCCGGGAATAGAATCTGAGGTGCGCCAGTTACCTAATTCCGTCACATTACCGGTGAGATAGATGTTCTCTCCGTAGTAAGTTGTTGCGTTGAGGTTGAAGGCAATGAGGACAGTACACCCGCCTTGTCCGGGCGGTGCACCAGCACCGGTAGCGGGGACGTACGTCCCTTTGGCCGAAGAGGCTGAGCAGGTTGACGGGATCTTGGGAACCTTGGGGGCGTTCCAGGAGGGGACTTGTGGGTAGTTCGATGTTGCGGAGCGTCGGGCGGAGAGGGCAGTGATATAGGCTGCGTAGGACCAGGTAAGATCACGGGCGGAGAGAGGTGCGCCGGTGTTGCGGTCGAATTGTTCAGACAAAGCGCCGGAAGCCGGGGTGTATTGATGCACTACGGCTACGAAGCCGTCAGCGTAATCTAGTACCGCATCTAGCAGTTTGTTGAAGTTTTTGCCGTTCGAGCGTTTGGAGATTGTGCCGATTTTGGCCGCTGGGTAGACGTCTTTCCAGAAGGGCAGGCTTAGAGCGTTGATCTCAATAACATTGACTGTGCTCCAGGTTTGGATTGCTAGGTAGAGTTGTTCGGCGACAGCAAGAGTGGTAAGGTACCATGGGTTGCCATTGTAGTAGATGTCTTCGGCATAGCGGCCTGTTGCTACTGGAGATGTCTTTGGGGTTTTGCTGTTGATGGTGTAGAGGGTACGGAAAGCATCGACGTAGGTCTTGAGATTGGAAAGAGCGCGGGCGGAGCAAGGTTGGAAGAGAGTGTCTGAGCATGTGGCTGCAGGGTCAAATGCTAGGGCAGTGTCAATAGACAAATTCCAAGAAAACCGAAAAATAAAAAGAGCACTTTGAGTGGGTTTTCGCGAGGTTTTTGCGATTTGGGGAAAATGTGATAAAGAAAGGGAAAAGGGGTACTCACTCGCAATACTTCCCAACAGGGTATTCGCATCCACTCCACTCCTCTGCACACCAGTATTGATATTCGCAACCACATACTTTCCATTCCAATACGTCTGCAAAAAGCATAATACATTTGGAGCTTGAGATTCACACGCCGCACAGTTCTGCCCCAATCTCTTCGCGAGTGCCGCTCCCTCAACCAGTGCCCTGTGCTGTGCTGCAGTTGCAAAAAAAGAAGACCCACTGACTTCCTCCCATAAATCAAACCCGGTCGAGTTCCAGAATTCTCCGACATAGGCGAGATCGTTCTTGACAACCGGCCACACCTGCTCTTTCACTTCTTTGAGATTGGCGTTGGTACGGGTGTTGAGCAACCAGTTCGCGTAGGTAATCAGCGCCGTGGCTCTCAGTGCCGGCCCATCTCGCTGCGGACGTCCCCACGCACCATTGTATCGCGTGAGGTTAGCATAAAACTTTGGTTCCCCGAGACCGCGTCCAGAGGATAGGGCGCCTGATGGGTTGCTGACAGTCTGGAGGATAGCTTGCGATTTAACGTAGGCTTGGAGGTAGGAGCGAAGACCTGCATTGCCGTGCAGGAATTCGTCGACGAGCATTTTCATGGTTAGGGCCGCGTCGCGGGTCCATGTGAAGAAGTCTGGCCTTGGTCAGAAATGATGTCAAACGAAAAGCAAGGGGGACGAGAAGAGGAGGTAGAATTGGGGGGGGAGAATCGAAGCGCTACAGGTGTCGCTTGTTTTTAGGACAGCTACTTACAATCTGGATCCTGTGTCGAAGGAGACGCAATGATGACTCCCGCAGAAGCTCCAGGTACCTGTTTACCATTCGGACCAATATTATCCAACACGCGCTGGAGATAGTCATTGCGGGGAGCGAGACTAGGAGCAGCAATGGTTCCAGATATAGTCGTCGCTACAAGAGTAGCTATCCAACCTCTGAATATCATTTTGAATATGTTTGTAGGGGAGGAGTAAAAGTTCAATCGAGGAAAGGGAGCGAGGATTATGATGAAGAACAATGAAATGCTCACTATTGTTACTTACCAAAACAGGAAGCTGGCTGTCACTTTATGTCACTGACCACCTGCCTGGCCACTGGACAGTCGATACAAATCGCGCAGTAAGATCAACCTATTTTCTTCACCGAACCGTGTTCCGATTTTCTAGAAGCCCAACGAGCCCATCATCGCGCATTCCCAAGCTGACCAAGACAGATCAAGAACGTCGGTACGGCACACTTCCAGGATCTGAACGGCGCATCCCCAAGCCATATTCTCGTATCACGGGTATACCTAAATTTTTCTCTACCGATCCCATTCACGCCAAGCCATATCGAGGCAGTCATCCGACATCGGGAATGGTGTTGAGGAAGAACAGGGGAAGCTGGACACGGAATGATGTAAATTTTAACAGTAGGGGAACTGGGGAAGAGTCTAGGTTCGCATCGACCATGTGAAAGCCTGGTTTTACCGTTCCCGGTTAGCCACCCCGGATTTTCGATATTATTCCTGGTCCCCATCATACCCCACGTTCGGCTTTCCTTTTAATGCTGCCATTCCCGTTCACGAACGCCGTTGAGCATTCTCTCCGTCAGCTAAGAGCTCCGCCTTGGCACCGAAGAGATATTGGTAGTGTGAGATTGGTAGTGTGAGGATGGAGAGCGTTTACTTGGCTGCCTGCGCTAAATATTGGGATGTGATACTTTAAACGGGCTCCGGAGAGATGAGGTTAGAATAATGGACCGCGCTCCCAAGAAGTATAAACAACTCAAATTTCTGAAGAAGAATTGAATATTGGAACTACTCTGTTGAAAACTTTGTTTTGCTTTGCGCGACTTAAGATGGCCTTGGCTGGCGAGGTTCGACGGATACCAGTAGTATGGATTGTTAAGAGCTCGCAATTTTCAACAGTCCTGGTAATAGCTTAGAAAATGGAAAGACATCCTGGGATGCAATTCATCACCTTCGGCTCACCGATCGTGAGACTTGTGTCACGGTGTTGCGCAAGAGAAGGTCAATCGTTATATTGATTACCAAGGTAGCTAACTTTATGAGAAGAAAAGGATTAGGAAAGAAGGAGGAAGGAGTGGCCAGCAATTAATTCCTAGGTAGGTGTTCTCCGGGCACTAGTGACTAAGCGACCCAACAGAGTTGTTGACCACTCACGTGTTCATCATTCACTACGACGTGGTTCAACCTACCCAAGACAACCCACCCAATCTATGCAAGCCTGTGAGCCGTCACAACTTGCTAGTTATATAGTGCCTAGCACTGTTCCCTAAGTACAACTAACTAAATAAGGGGTTAAGTCCAGGAGATTACTCGTACCTACAACGTATCAGTCTGTTAAGAAACTACGTGTTCTGAATTTAGCGGTGTCGAGGTATTGTTAGCCTGAAGTTCACATGACCATTGGCTCCCTGCTCATATATATAATGTTCCTCACAACCTCTGCAGGCGTGGTTATTGGTAATGCGCATAGCCTGGTACAGTAACCTATTGGTTCCACGGATCTTCCCTGCGATCTGGCAGGCGAGTAGTGCTCTCCTTACAATCTTCTTTCGTGTGCTACGGATCAAATAATGTAAGCAGTATGAGGTAAAAACTGGGTAGTCAACGGACGGTATTGGGATAGTCATCATGTTGTCCTTGACCATGAGATCTAATGAACTGTTAAGTATATATATATGTATTATGTACCAACGCCGGCAGTAAGTTGCTCCAACTATATACGGTCTCGGCTTACAACGAATGACTTCCAGCTGTCGGAGGTAATTACTACTCAAGCGGATGGCCCTCATCAGAGAAGAGTCATGCTTCACTCTCTGTACATTTGCATTATTTGTCATTTTTATCATCATGTTTAGTATAACTGTCGGCATCCGAAAGATTCGTTTCCAGATGTCGCGTTAGGGAGTAATTAGCAGTCGACGAAGGAAGGGGTTGTCGGAGAATACTTGGTATATACGCAGCTGGTCGAATATTACTCTATAGTATAATACCCCTTTTATTACATTAAATTACCAATAGGCCACCAGTGTTTTTTAGGCCACAGAACTCGACTCAGCTCCCCAAACCGACTTCGTCTAAAAGTATACCAAGCCAGCTCACTCCACCATAAATCGCTCAAGTCCAAGTCCTATACTCCCATGCTCTCTCTTCATATGCTCATAGCACGGACCACTCGACTCAAAAACCGCCATGCACACCCAACAAATATGCGCTCGGCACCCCGCACAAGTCATATGATTGCACCCCTCTGTCTTCTCCATCGGCGTCGTACACTTGGGGCAGTCTTTGATGTTAAGCGCTTTTTTGAGCTTTGCGAGGGCTTCGTAGCCGCCAGATGCGATGTCTTTGTATTCTGCGCATGTGTAGGAGCCGTGGTGTGTGTGACAAGAGTGGCAAAGGGACTCCAGACAGTTGGGACAGGTGTGCGTGAAGACTGAAAATTTAGTAACACGGGTATCCAAAACGTTGGCAGTGAAGGCAGGAGCACATCTGTAAATATAACCGCAGTCCGGCGTGGGGCAGTAGCGGAAAGCATCAGGATTCCTTTTCGTGTATTCGTTGAAAGAGGACTCGAGCAACGATTCAAAGCCAGAAGAGGAGAGGTGGTCTTTCAGTTCGCGTACTGTGAATATGGATCTGCAAGTTCCTTCGTCACCCTGGCACCGGACTTGAAAGTCACTTTTGCTGGTTGATGCAGCGGCTTTGCAACACTCCTCAAAGCATTCGCGGCAGTAGGTGTGGCCGCACGAGGCTTGGATTGGACAATCGACTTCGCAGAAGCATATCGGGCAGTCTGGGTTGGAATTCGGTTCAGGCGACCCCATTATGTTCCTTGAGGGAGAGTGAATTTGGACGGCACGTTTCCCGGAGAGGATTTCTAAAGCGGTCGCACGTTGTTCTTCCGTCCCAATGATAGTAATCTTCCTTGCAATTACGTCCAAGGCTGCCACATCCCTGCCCAGTGCATGCTCTATGTTCTTGAAGCCGCCATGCATCACTTCAGCAAATTGGTCGGGCCTAAGGTTGATCTCGTAGCTTGAGCAGGATTGTTCTTTGAGCATTTCGCCAATCTGATGCACAACTTGCTGATACTTGTCCGTTGGGCCGAAGAACTTTAGCGTGCGTTTGGTCTTGTCTCTGTTAATTGCAACATGGAGGTTCTGTTCGATCTCTTTGAGTTTTTTGTACGCCCTTCCGTTGATGCTAAAAGTGGGATTCCAGATGATATCTCCGCCATCCTTGAGAACCAGGCCACTAAAGATTTTATCAAGTGTTTTGCGCGCTTCAGTAACGTCTTTCGGGTCATTTCCTTCGACCTTCAACGTTGTGAAAGGGTTTGAAGGATCGGTGTAAATGTGAAACGCAAGGTGCTTGTCTTTCCACGTTCTGCTCTCCTCGTCCAGCCTCTCTCTTAACACTCTGAATATCGCTGTTGGAGTCTTGGCTTTAACAGAAAAGACAATTGCAACGTTCAACTTCAATCCCCCTAGAATATCAAGGGACCGGTTGTTTAATGAACAGGCGGACCTCGCGTCAGCTTCGTCTTGGAACAGTGCCGTAGCTTTCACTCTTTTACCTTTGGACGTCACAGAGAGATAGAAACTTTCAAGTGGCCCATGCCTTTCAAGCAACCTACGAACTTCCATACCTACTTTATGATCCTTGGCAATGTAGCTAACTTTCCCCAGCTCAATGTGCCTTGGTTTGTCTTCTTGGGCCGTAATAGCTTTCTCGACATCTTTGCTGGTTGCGTTGCGAGCTACGTCGCTCGACAGAATCAGCACTACAGTCCATGCGGCAGGATTCGTTTCCGCATGGATAATTTGACCTCCCTGGCCGGAGTTACTCTTTGGGGCTGATGCTATTGCATCTTGTCCTAGACATATGTATCGTCCCTGGTTGAATTTCTCTGAGACCCTCTTTGCAATATCGACGCGACCAAAATTGAGCCACACGATGCGGATGGCTTTATGCCAGGAGAGATGGACCTTTTTACAATCGGCTCGCTTGGTTGAAACTGGAATTGGTGTTGCAGTAATGCCCGAATGATGATTCTTGAGTTTGTCACTCAGCTTCTTTGCAAACGATGGATCTTCAACTTTTACAGTGGCCTTTGTCTCCAGAGCCGCGGCACTTGGAAGAATTCGAATCGATTGACTTTCTGCTTTGAAGCCTACGCCGCCGAGAATATCAACAATCTCTTCGCGAGTGATATCCGGACCAAATCCGGTCATATACGCAAGGGAAAAGTCCGTGGGAAGGGAGATTTTGATGACTTGGCCAAATTCACCGAAGCATACTGATGCCCCAGCCAGCTCGCGAGTAAAGTCGTCTTCTGGCTCGGCTTCCTAGTGGAATGTCAACGTCACATTAGTAGATGTGGCATAAAGAATGGAGTTGCATACCTCGGCTTCCTTTTCTTCTCTAACATGACCACTTGTTCTCGCCGCTTCATCTTCAAGAGTATGCCAGTACGGACAAGAACTATTTCGGCAACCACCGGGAAGTGAAAAGAACTTGCACGGAACATTTTTCCGCGAATCGGTCGGTGACTGAAAACCGATCTCAGTTCGATGAACAGTGTCTGTGTTTGTGGTTTTTGGGCCTGGTCGTCCATCCAAAGGGTGCGCAAACACACAGCTATCGCCCCTAATACATTTACCTTGCAAGAAGAAGGTACAGTTCCGTACTGGCTTAGTTGCTGCACTGTAAAGGACTCCATCGGTAGGATTGATGTTGAGCCTCTCGGATGCAGACAAGGCTGAAGTGGTATCAGGTTGGGATAGAGTCTTTTCATGAAGAAACCGACAGGTATTCCCGTTCTTACAAAGGCCTCGAGCATGGAACCTGCACATAGCCATATTTGCTGAAGTTTCCACAGATGAATGTCAACTCAAAACCGGAGATGTGAAGCTGTTTCGAAGCTGAAAGATGTTTGCTGAAGCTGTTACGCAAAGTGGGACGCCCCCGCTCGAGTTTCGGTACTGGCGGACAGGGTCAGAAGGTATGTTATTTGTGCTGCAAAATGAGTGGTCAGAGTATGTGTGTGATTCTCGATTCGACAATGTTGGACGCGGGTTTGGTCAGTTTTAGCCAAGTGATACAACTCACAGCTGTCAGCCCAAGAAGACTCAAAGTGTTGAGCACAGGCAAGGAGTCTTGCGGGTTTCATGTGTAAAGGAATAGGAGAGATATAACAAGATAATTATTGCACCGATAGAGAAGAGGAAGGGAGCCTATATACGAGATAGTACATAATGCAATCCTACGGTACTTATGATATTTGGCAATGTTAAACTCTGAAGCTTAACACAAATATCGTATGAAAAAGGTATCTATATCCTCAGGCAACCAACTGTATAATACAAATGCAAGCAAAACCGCACCCAATCGCTTCTTGGATATCTGTAGCCAATAGACAAAAAACGCCCAGCGGAAAGGAAAATGTCCTATGCCGAACATGTTGATTCAACTCAACATTGCTGCCACCCGACCCTAATACACAGTATAATGCGTTTTTCTATGGCAATAATATATATCCTGATTCTCTCTGAAACCAACAAACGCTTAGTGCCCCCGACGCAACATATAACTCACGTCCGGTAACCCCACAACGATATTTTTGATAATGTCATCTTCTTCGACCTTCGGGCGCTGTGCAGGACTCATAGCGCCTGTTAATGTAACAATAGGGTTAGCGTTAACTGTTTGGTTTGGCGGCGACATATATGGGGGAAAGTAGGGGTAGACGCAGAGGCATGTGTGTATAGTTGGAGTTTCAAGAATGGAGAAGGAGTCGAATGGATCAGGTTAATATGTAGGTTGTGAATAAGCTTGCGGTAGCGAAGGAGGGTTGATCGAAAATAAACAAGTCCGCGTTAATAAGAGGCTCCATAGTTGATTTTGCGGCGACTACCACTGAAGGCAGAGTGGACGTTGATGGCGACTGAGTAAGGAAAGGATCATGAGAAGGTTGCACCGGTGTAATTCTCTCACTATCGAAAGGCATGACAGGCTCTCATACTGTAGGCTCGTACATAGAGATATCATCCTCTGTACTGTTTTGAGGACGTCCAGCATCAACCGCTTAACCAGGTCTTCTAGAGGTAGAGCCGACGGGCCCATATTACAGGCCTTTCAGAAGTGGTTCTTGGTGTCGGTCTGAGAATCGCTCTTGCCAGGCTTCCATAGTACCGCAATCGCTGCATTCCTCCAGGTTTTTTGGGTGGTGTCCTAAGTCAATGGAGGCGTTACAAATTGTTAACAATGTCTTTCCACGTATGGTCAGATCTTCTGTCAGAAGAGTATTTGGAGATTTGCGGTTCCAAGAGTCAAGTTCGATTTGGCTGCCATAAGGCTCTGGTAGAATTCTGCTTTGGTAATTGGGTACCATGGTAAGGCTGGCCCTGGCAAGGAATTGAGATATGCTACTGGGTCCACAAGTTTTGGAAAGAAGGTATTCAGTAGGAGCTCGGCTTTGGCTTCATTGCTGGAGACCCGACGATCTGGAGACAGTAATGGGGGTGCTCTTGCATTCCTTATCTAGGTTTCCAAACCTTGAAGCTTTCCATAACGTGTTACCCTCTCCAGCTTGGTTGAGAAACTCTTTCTAATGTGTACTCTTTCCCTTTTCAATCACTCCGGCTCATCTTTTGACGTTTCTGCATTGTTGTGAATTGGCTTAGAGTAGTGGGTCATCTCTTCCAGAGATATTACAACGAAATTGCCAGAATCTGCGGAGCTTGTTGGGTTTGCGTTGTTGTTTCTTTAACTCTACGCTAAACCAGCGATTTGAGTATGGACAAGGCTTAGCCCTGGGATTTATCTTATTCGCTATAGCGCTGTGGTACTGATAAGGTGCTCAACAGCACTGTATAACTGCTTCTTGGATTGAATGACGTCTAAATGTACTAGTGCTTCTCGTACCGTATACCCCGAATCCTGCCTTGCCATTGCGCACTGAGGCATCAATATATATATCTACCTGTCCTGGCTTATGGTCTTGGCCGATAGATGCTGTCTCTTATTCGTCCTCGCATATTACTACCTTGAGGTCCGGTTACCCATGGTGGAGATGCAAACGGCCTGATGTCAAGCACCTCGACCACCTTGGCTTCTTCGCACATTTCTGAACTCTTTGGAGTGGCGACAGTACAGTCTCCGGAGTTTCTGCTTTCGGACCTTCGAGTGGGGATGTGATTTTCCAGCTTATGGATAGACACCCAAAATGCAACAGCCTGGTTGCACAGCCGTTGCTCGAGAGGGAGCATGGCGGCCTCTATTTCTGTTATCGAGAGGGCAATGGTACGGAACCACTTGATGAATGCTTGCACGGCAAGTATATGCGGCTATTGGACGAGCTGGATTTTCTTTTGCGCTATGAACGGGTACCAAATCGGTGATGCGTAGTGCACCACCGGTAGTACTGAGCTCATAGCCAGCTGCTCCACATCTGCCAATGTTGCCGCTCAGGGAACCACAGAGGCTGTTATGACGCGGCCTGAGTTAGTTGAAAGGGGGGCCCAGTCCCCTATATCCCTTTTCGAATATCCTTTGCAACTCGGAAGCGTTCAAGTAGGTTTGTCTCTCGTAGCCATTGAGAAGCAGCTTTTTGCCATTCTTCCCTCCTTTATGAGCTCTAGAGCTCTGTAGTGTCTATCTTTAGGGGGAGATTAGCCCTTTATTCACGGA
The DNA here is from genome assembly GCA_010093945.1 of Delitschia confertaspora ATCC 74209. Classification (NCBI taxonomy): domain Eukaryota; kingdom Fungi; phylum Ascomycota; class Dothideomycetes; order Pleosporales; family Delitschiaceae; genus Delitschia; species Delitschia confertaspora. The sequence continues at coordinate 5,465 of ML994324.1, read as the reverse complement.
ACGTCATCTACCAAGATTCCAAGATCTGATGGCCTTCATTGCCGTCTATCACTGCTGTTTGCTGTTTTGTCTAACAGCTCTCAGGAACATATTAAAAAGGTACTTATTAAATATCGTAAGTTATAACAGATATAACACCAAACCAGAATAGACAATATGTAGCGGGTGGAAAAAGTGACGCGATGGCGCGCGTCTTTAACTATTTAACTCATGTCTAATAATAAGCCCTAAATTGTATCTATATACCACTCGAATTATGTTCCATACAAACTAAATTGCTATTCTTTAGCAGAAAGAAAACCCAAAACGCGAGACCTGAGACCATATCCCTTACACCCATCCAACCTTCAACATCAGTATCTCTCAAAGGTATCCACCCGTCTATAAAATCTAGCATCTCCAAGTGGCAAGCTATCGATCATGACATATACTCCTCTCCCACTCAATCCCCCCATTAGCATTTCATTCACTCCGACTGAGACTTCCTCACATCGGTCTCACAGCCGGTGCCTCTTTTCCCTCTCTAACCCCTCTCCTCAATCCCAGCACCACGTCTTTCTCCTTCTCTTTTACTCCCCTCTGATCCGTCCTCTCCCTCTTCAACTTCGCGATCTCGCTGTCCAACACGGAAGCACTAGGAGGAACACGCTTCTGGCGCGTATGAAGCGTGCCGGTGCTCTTTCCCTTCTCATTCTCTCTCTCCTTAGACGTATTAGCGGCAAATCGAGAGGACTGCAAGCCATCCATCTTCTCGACTCTCTTTTCCTTTGGTGTTAAGGATCGAGTGGCGCGGGTTTTCAGCTGCCCTGTTCCGGTGGCCTTAGTGGGCTCCTCCTTTGCCGCGATGAGGGCCTTCGAGTGGGCAGGCTTCTCGAGTGCCCGGCTTAATGGAGTAACAGTAGGAGTCGGCTTTCGGTATGAGACATGAATCTTCCGTGCTGTAGTTTTAGCCTTGACGTTAACCGCCGCATGTGTGGCGCGTCCAACCTTCACTCTCTTCGCCGCATCTGCTTTAAGCTCCGACAAATTTTTCGACAACTCGGACGGGCTCAGCGGTCTCTCAGTGTTCTTCTGAGCCTGTTCTTCCATTCCGCTCTCCGAGTCGTTGTATTCTGAGGCAGAGGAAGAGGGTGGCGGAGGCGGTGGCGGTGCAAGGAGGGCTTCACAAAGCATAGTAGTGTTCGTGGACGAAGCAGGGGAGTCCGGTTCTGAGCGGGTGGTAGGCAGCTGTGCCTTAATCGGCGTGGAAGGAGCAGTTGTAAGCGGTGACTGCAATGGCGAAGAGCGTTTCTTCTCCTCAACTTCCGCGTCAGAGATATCAGATTCTTCGTCTGAATCCATTCCATTAGACCCAGAAGACCTCGTCGCAGGTCTAAAGTCAAGATCGATAAGGTCGGCCAAACTCCCCGTTACTTGTTGCGGCTGCTGTTCCAGGGCCTTCTGTTTTCTCTGGTCGCCCAGGCGGTTCAGTGGCGGAAAAACCGGGCTTGAAAGTCTCTCCTCATGCTCCCCTTTCTCATCCCCATCCTCAATAATCTTCAATGTCTCCAGCGACCTCCTCACCGGCGTCTCTACCACCTCTTTCCTCTCCTCACCCCCAAGTATCCCCCTTTTCCCTTCATCCCCCCTCCTCCTCTCCATCTCCCTCCTCTCCATCTCCCTCCTCTCCATCTCTCTCCTCTCCATCTCCCTCCTCTCCATCTCTCTCCTCTCCATCTCCCTCCTCTCCAACCACGTGATCCCACCCAAACCCCCTACTCCTCCCCGGATCCCTCCTAGACTTCCCACAGGCATCAACCGTACAGCACACTTCTCCTTCCACCATTTCGGGATCTGATGAAACCCAATCTCCCTCAGCTTCTTAAGATCCGGCATCTCGTGCTTATACATGCAGCCCTGGCTCATGTACGCGCAGTCACCGGTCTGGATCCAGTAGGTGCAGTATTCTTTGCGCTTGGGGTCGGGGATGACGCCGGAGGGCGGGGCGGAATTTGTGACGGAGGGAAAGCGGGAGGGCGGGATGTATTTGAGGCGGGCGCCGTCGCGGGGAAAGAGGGAGGCGATGGAATCAGTTAGGGACTGGATAGGGTTAGTTAGGTGGGAGAGGGAGGTAAGAGAGGAGGTAAGAGAGGGAGGTAAAAGAGGGAGGCTTACTTTGGATGGGCGGGGCGGTTGGTTGGGGGTGGGAGATGAGGTGTCGGGGTGAGGAAGGGGACGAGTACCTTCGGTTGGGGTAGAGCGAGTGTGAACTGAAGGCGTGGTGACTGAGACGTTGCTGTTCAAGGTCTCACCGCCCTGCGAAATTGAATTCGGCAGCAATCCCCTCACTTTCGCATCTGGTGCCATAAAGCCCGTTGATGCTGTCATGATCCTAGGTTGAGCCGGTCCAGGCCCAGCAGCAGCCTTAGGCGGCGAAGCGAGTTTGAACATCGTACCTCCAATCTTCTCGGGATCGATCCAGTTGATAGTCCTCAACTGGTCTGGGTCAAGATAGTGCAGGTCCACTTCTCGTGGCACACCGAAGAGTTCGACTTCGGGAGGAAGTTGGTCAGCGGCGATGACAGGAACCCATTTCTTTCCGGGGCGGATGACGAAGGTAGTAAGGCCTGGGGCGAGGCGGGATGGTGGGGATACGGTCGACATTGGAAAGGTGACAGTACAGAGTGGTGTGCCTGACGGATAGGTGTGTGTTTGATAGATAGTAAAATTGAAAGGATAGAATGATAGAATGATAATTAGCGTGAGACACCGATGAAGTATAAGTGTTTATACAAGATGAGAAAAGGGCTTCGTGCAGATTGTTAGGGGATAGAAAGCTAAATGTTGTGGGAAATAGGTCTGATATATATCCATATATTCAGGATCTTGAGAGAGATTGTCTAAGACAACAAGCGAAAGAAAGTGTCTGATCATACAAACCTACCTGGGATGTTCAAACAGCGGTGGAAACGAGGGACCAAACCAATTGCTAGTGCCCACAACCGTGCGGCATATGCGTTTGCTGAAGGCGGTGGTACGCATGATGGGAAAAGTCCAACAGACTGATGCTAATATCATGTAGCTTTTGTATTAACCCGGTGCCAGTTGAATCGATATTAAAATCAGCGTCTGAAGCCGATTTGGCCGGTGAACTACAGGAAGAACGAAGGACAGATAACCTGCGTCCTGAGCTAAAGAAGGTCCGGCATCAGTAGATTTCGTCTGTGAACGTCTACGGGTTGTTGCGGGTACTTGCATACTGTACAAGATTGCCGAATGTCTAGTGGGGAGGTAGCAAAGACAAGCCCCTATATAAAAACATTGCGCGCAGAATGTTTTCAGGGAGGCTCCTCGAAATGTCGATTTTTGTTTTAGCTGTTCGATGTAGTGTAGAATGTAATGCCAACCGGTACAGGAGGCTGGAGGAGCTGGAAGATGAGCTTGAATCCGCCACAAGAGCTGATGATACTGTCCCCAAAAGGTAGTAAATGCCTCTCATAGAGAACAAACGTATTCTCATATTGTGAATCCTACACTTTGGCGTGTGGATCTTTCCTGCGCGGCGGCTGCTCTCCCCTTTTCTACTCTGCGTTTTATAGTCCCTTTTCTCCCCTCTTCTTCTAAGAGGTCTTCGAAGCCCATAGAAAGATCCTTCTTGAACAAAAAGACTGGGCCTCCTACGAGAAAAGCTGGTGCAAACCAGACACCGTCTGGGAAGATCCAGTCAGTTCTATGATCCAGCAGCGCAACCTCCCTCAACCCCTAAACCTCAAAAGCCACCACGACCCTCACAAGCATCGTCGCCCCCAACAACCACACCACAACCGTAATAGCATCATAAATACTCAAAAACATGACGCTAGACATGGAAATCGTGCCAAAAAGCAGATGCATCCACGCAGTAATCTTGATGGACCAGTTCAAGAACAGGAGTTTGTAGCTCGGGCAGGAACTGAACTCGCTTCATGAGGACGGAGGGAGGGGGGAAGGCGCAGGACGTTTTCTCGTGAATTGCGAACCTGGTGAGGATGAAGGGAACGCGGGATGGTAGTGGTGGTCGTTGATTCGTTTCCATTTGCTCATTGGTTGTCATAGTGCTACTCTCTGCCCTCTCCCTCCGCTTCTATTCACCGACAATTCTTAAAGTAACCACGCCTAATACCTGAGTCGGTGCACGAAGCAGAATCCAGAGCAGCAGTTCATAAGCCTCGTAGCTGTGGTCGAATGTGCCTGTTATGGTACTGGCAAGTATAACACAGTTAAACGTTAGTACATAACCAAAGTACACCGTGTACATAGCCGCCGACACGGCCATCATGTATTCTATGGCCAAAATCAAGACTTTTGGCCCGGAGAGGGTTCTGTTAGAGGAACTTCGGCCACAGCGGGTTATCGTCTTCGTCAAGATGGAGAGTGGGCTCCAACCTCGTCCGCTCGCTACCCAGTTTCACCATCGGCGCACCGATAGAAACCAGCATTCTCAAGACTGGACTGGTCACTGGAACGCCAGAATCGATATATCGCTGAATGAGGGCCCGACAATCTCCATAGCAGCTGGTAACAGGCCGAGGATAACTGAGACTATAGCTATCTCAGCTTTGCGGCTTTCTTTCCTATGGTTGAGTATACAAAGAGACCGGAGTATAACCTTTTGAATAGTTGGATGTTATGACACCTTCGATAATGGGGCTCCAGTTGGAGAACTGCTAAAACTGTCGGAACTGGCGGTCTGTGACTGCTGAGGCACAGGAAATGAAAGCGAGAAGAAGGGTAATACCGAACAGGCGCCTTGGGGTGTCCATCTCTTCCGCTTGGTTTCAATGCCGTATTATAGTAAAACTCTGCAGATGGTCCAATGTTTCCAAGTTTAGAGGAGCCGGCGATGTAGATATGAGTACGGTTTCAAGTTTTAGCCTGGCGTCGCTGCATTTGCCATCAATGAATTCCATAGACGATTAAGAAGCTATATGTACCCTAAGTAGGCAACTTTAGATTTAAGTATCGCGAGCTGCGCTGTATTATTAGGCAACGCATATCAAAAACTCTGGAGGCTAAACTCTGATAAGCTGCGTCATACTCGTGGTGGCTCAGCGGTTCCCTAACAATGATTATCAGCGAAACTAGTAAAACTGCATCTCAAGTTGTGGATAAGCCTACCCCTTTACATGTCTCTCTTATCTTTTCTCCCATTCCCATTCTTCGATTTTGCCTTGGTCAATGTCGTCTTCAACTATCCTCCTTTCCTCCCGTTGCCATACTCATCCTAGACTTGTCGCTTTAGTCTCTAGTAAGTTAAGATAGGGCAGTGGGTATCACCAAATATTGACTTGGAGCATAGGCATGATAGGCTAATGCAGTACCATTATCCGAGAATCCTGTTTCAAACTTTTGGACCAATTTTTTTTATTTCTATTAACAACTAAGTTCTGCGTTTAAAAGTAATAAAGGCAAAAGGAGAAAACTATGTTATCCTTCGAACCTTAAAA
>ML994323.1:0-19631 GCA_010093945.1 Delitschia confertaspora ATCC 74209 | reverse complement strand
CTAACCCTAACCCTAACCCTAACCCTAACCCTAACCCTAACCCTAACCCTAACCCTAACCCTAACCCTAACCCTAACCCTAACCCTAACCCTAAAGTTTTAACTTCATCACAAGATACTGTACATAGGAATCCAATCGAAGCTCCTTTGTTAGCTCTCAAGCCTCCCTACGTAGCCTCTCGTGACAGCAAGACGCTTGAAGTTCTTCAAAGAGAATACTATTGGCCTCGCATGTTTGAGACAATCCGGCGATATGTTTCATGCTGTCATACATGCCGACGTTCCAAGGCTTCACGAGAGAAATACCATGGACTGCTAAAACCATTGCCAATTCCTGAACGCAGAAGTTTCCTATCGAAACAAATTATTCTACGAAGTTAAATGGACTGGATACGCTCTTACAACCTTTGAACCAGCTGAGAACCTTCAAGATAACACCGCCTTGGATGAATGGGAACAATTCACAGCACCTTATCGCAACCAAAGATCTAAGACACTTCTAGCCAGTTTTAGAAGAGGAGATGAAAAACAATTTACTAAGAGTGATTCTATCTCCTTGAGAGCGAAGAGGGGGGGTAATGTAAGAGGTTAGACTCTTGTTGTCCTCAGTGGCAACACTTCGGTTCATGGAATCTTCTATGAAGCTTTCCTAAGCACTTTGCCACATGGAATATTTTAGACACTTCTATCAAAGCACTTTGCCCTTGGAATATTCTAGAAGCTTCTACTTACAAATATAATAGATGCTTCTAGAAGAACTAAATAGATATATAAGTAGCATAGCACCTTGCTCTAGATAGTTCGTTATTGAATTCACTTTGTTCTTTCCTGCCTTTCTGCTGTCTTCAGCTTGGCTCCTTATAGTAGGACTGGATAGCAAGCATTCTAACATATCCTGGCGTTCTACCCTAACTTTATCAGTCCTATGCGATTTTTCTTTTAAAGATAGATAGTATAGAGCTTCTGAAGATGTTGAAGGAGAAGGAAACGGGAAGAGCAGCTGCGTAATGGCTCTTAGAAACAAATATTCTGGAACACTTCCAAGTTGCAAGGGCTATTACTAAAGAGAGTACTGTTATGGAATCAAATACATTGTATACAAACCTTGTGACACCTGGCCTAAATGCATAGATTATCTACCCTGACAGAACTTTCTAACTCTTAAACCTGTATTTCCTTTTCTTTTCACGTAACGTCTTACCTTTATCAAAAGATACTATATATAGGAATCCAATCGAAGCTCTTTTGTTAGCTCTCAAGTCTCTCTACGTAGCCTCTCGCGACACTATTAAAGCAATGCATTCGTTCTAGAAGTGGAGCAAAAGAAGAATCAAGCAAAAGAGTAAAAATATACAACAGCCAGGATTCTCACGTGGTCACCCACTGCAATACTAACTGGCCGGTTAGGAGCTTGAGTACAGCTGATCGGACGGGAAGCTCTATTTTCTCCTACCTCTAGTCGTATATATTATTTCATTTGATTTTGTCATATTTTAAAGTGTTAAAAACAGAAGTGACAATGTTTGCTAAGTATTTCCTTTCTAACGCTCATGCAATACGGCGGTGTTATACCACGTTCGTCAACCTTTAAAAATAATATTTCGAAACGAACTTGAAATTACCTTACGGCCATTTCATAATCTTAATGGTTTCAAACTATTGAAGCTAGACTGGACGGCAAACTCTCCAACATATCCTAGCATTCTGCCCCGACTATATCCAATCCCATGCAAATCTTATTTTAAAGACAGGCACTACAGAGCTTCAGGAGATGCTGAAGGAGAAGAGAATGGCCAAAGCAGCTGCGCAATGGCTCCTAGAAACAAACATACTTGAACACTTCCAAGTTGCAAAGGCTATTGCAAAGAATATACAGGGGACTGGGCCCTTTCCAACTAACCCAGGCCGTGTCATAATAACCTCTCTATTGCCTGAGCGACAGCACTGGCTTTATGCTGTCCTAGGCGCACTCAGTTTTCTCCATCAAACCCTAGAAATGCCCATTGCGCTGGGTTAATCATATTTCAGCGCTCGGGTTTGAATATCTATATCATCATCAAATACAGTAGTGCTGCGGTGCAGTGCGTAATAAACCATCACGGCTATCATCCCTCTAGAATGTACATAGGACGGTCATGCCTCGGGCCACCTCCGAGAGGAAGGGTAGTATCACGAAGTGCGATACGCCCAAGGAGAGAGTAGATTGGATATAGGCGCAAACGCTGCGAAGACAGTCAGTGCACAACTATGCCGTTAAGGTAGGTTAGACTCTTACTCTCCTGCAAGATATTCTCGATCACCTTGGAACTTAGGAAACTCTTCGGCGAGAGGGCGTCTTTGGGTTTCCCTACCCACAGCAGGTAATTTTCCCCAATATTTTGGATGGCGTGCTAGGAGAAATAGTGCATTAGTGAGTAGTTCAGACGCGCTTTCCTGGGAGGCCATTATCGCTTGGATCACCTGGTTCGGATGAACTCCAAATCGTCAGTTTCGGCTGAAAGTACTCAGATAAGATTTCTGCTCTTCTGACCATCCTTATTGTTACGTCCTAAAACCTTCCATATACTTCTCTACCTCTTGTCTTATATTAACCATATCTCCTTTTGGCTATATCATCTCCACTCTCCTTTAACCCTTGAGCGTTTGACAGCTCTTGGCTCATGTATATATATAAGAGCTTCTGCTCTTGCTATAAGCTCTCCAGAATGCAATTGCATCTACTGGCCAATCCTCTTCTGCTGTTCTCTCACTGTCTTTCTTTTTGTTAAGGGGGAAGGTATAGCCGTGTGATAACTGCACTTTGAGCTTATGAGGTGAATACAAGATTGAACTCTACCGAGTTATCTCTGTACTCAGAGGAGTTTATATATGACTAAGTCGTGGCGCAGGTAAGGCTGAGGCTAAGTGCCCTTGGTGCGCGGTTCCCGCGTGACATAAAGTCAAAAGAAGGGCGACTTAAAAGAGAGCTTTGACTTTGAGTGAGGAAGGGTATAATGTAATGGGCTATGCCTCAATACCAAAGGCCGCGGCCAACCTTCATGTACAAATCAGTTGGCATGTATCTATAAAACTCTTCAGCATTGACTCAGCGCTGAAATACTCTCTTTTCTCCTCATCTTGATTGTAGATAGCATCTGGACTTAGATAGCTGGAATACAGTTACTAGAGACTGCTCAAACTCTGGCTCTGTTTGAAATTGACAGAGTCGAGTCAAATGACAAGGTTTTCACTGATTTGGATTTCATTAAAGCAGCGCCAAGCCAGCTACACAAGAAGTACTCCAGATTAGATTGGTGACTGGAGGGGGCGCACTGCGCCCCATATCTTTCTCTCTCAAAGGTGGCGATAGATATACTCTCTATCCAGCCCATGTCAATCTAGCCGGAGCGTACCTTCTCTGGCGCCCAAATGACTATTAGGTGGAGCTGATATAAGCTTGGTGTCGCCAATATTGAACGCATGTAGTGCCTAAAGAATTGGATCCGTACTGACGTTGCATCAGATTGGCGCGCAGAGTTTGTAAAGATAGAGGAGTAGCTTATAGAGTGAATATATAAGCAGTATTTTCCCTAGGAAAGTTTTCTTGGTAGTGAATTCCTTGCTTCTAATCCGCTTACGGATATTCATATCCATCCACATGTCCTTATAGATGGATATGAATTGGATATTGGCCTTGGACATGGATATCCAATCATTGAGAAGTATAGCCTCATCTCAAGCCTCCCTCCAAGCCTCATTCACTCTACTATTCATTATCTACTTGTACATCTTACTAATTAGCGCGTTCAGTCGATTCAGGCTGGGTACGGTTCGGATTGATCGGAGATCCTGCGGATCGGCTCGGTGCCTTCCTCTGATTGCAGTTGACTCATCTACAGGTTTGATTGACTATCTCTGAGCCGGCACCATCAGTGGTGAACATGTCTCTGCACCTTCCTCTTCCTGGTATTCACACTCAACGGTGACGATCTTGAGCGGCTGCTGTGAGCGGTCTCTAGTAACTATATTCCAGCTATCTAGTCCAGTTGCTATCTACAATCAAGATGAGGAGAAAAGAGAGTATTTTAGTGCTAAGTTTATGTTGAAGAGTTTTGTGGGCACATGCTAAATGGTTCGTGCATGCCGGCTGGCCGCAGCCCCTGGTATTGGGGCATATCACGTTACAGCTGCCAGCTTTCGGATTGAGGCAAAGACCACTTCCAATATTCTAGGTCTAGTTTTAATTAGATTTCTTTATCTATAGACTGACGCACTGGTTTAACATCAGTTTAGAGTTTAGAGCGCGCATAAATTGCGGTATCGAAGGCCCTAGGAGCGCCTACAGAAACCAGCACAACTTCTAATTTCGTAGTGCTCGGTCCTTTGCGGTTTCAATGTTGCTTCTCCTTTATTTCGAAATTCGTACTTTGCGCGTCAAGTTGATATTGCTGTCTATTGCTCTGAATCCGCGACTTTAATTCTGTCATGAAACCATCACTTTGTATACAAGCCCCGTGACACCTGTGCGAAGCGCATAGACCATGTCCCTGGTAAAACTTTTCAATATCTCTTCACGCAGCGTCTTGACTCTTATGATAAGATACTGTACATAAGAACCCAATTGAAGCTCTTTTCATTAGCTCTCATATCTCCCTACGAAGCTTCTCGTGGCACTTTACGCCTCTCGCAGCATAGAACTGAACTGGATATGACTGTGTTATTGTCATCTTGAGCATCCCCGAAATATTTTTCCACGATTTCAAGGTTGGCATGAATGTCTTATGGAGCTGGCAGTTAAATTTGGTGGTTATTTCGAATAGCTATGGAGCCCTATTGCTTCTCTTTCTCTGATGACAACTATTTCGCTGAATAGAACTGCATTCGTCAGGATTGTGTTGCCACGATGTCAAGTGAGGTTTCACTTGGAAACGAGGCATTTGGCCGAAGGCTTGCACGCCTTCTAAAACCGCCATATACGTTATAAAGATGCAGAGTGTAGATACTAGAGAAACCGAACAAACTCCATAGCACTCTATGGCTGGCTGCGGTTGACGGAACGGATGCGCAACTCGTTCCGGCATGCGAAGCTCGGAGTTCGCTACGGTCGTCAAATGGCGGGAAAGGCTGCACTTCAGCACATATGTGAAATTATCACTCTTACAACCCTTGACATTCCCAAGCGCGAAAACACGCCGAAGCCATGCTTATGCCCAATTCCGGAAGATGGATGTTAAGTTGCAGACAAATTACGACGACACTCCATAAACAAGGCTGTCACGGACCAGCTGGATACATGTCGCTACATTCACATTCAGTCGCCGATAAACCAGAATCAGCGGTTAAGTTAATCTCCTAGTCTATTGTATCTTAATCAGTGCGGTACGGCTATTAGCGTGTTGGATAATCGCGCGTCTGGACTGATTGAGTCGTTTGGGGGATGAGATCCGACGCCATGAACGGCTGGAAAACGAAAGCACGGGCTAGCTTCACCGGTAGACCAAACTTGCCTTGCTCAGCTGAATGCTTTCCGTGCCTTTTGCCTGTCTGCCACTTGACCAATTGTAAGAGCGACAAGACTGTGAAGGAGTTGAGACAGGGTTTTTTCCGTTGGGGTCTATCAAAAAGCAAGCAACATCGATATGAATGCAGGCCAGACGCACCAATCAGGGATGCGTCCTCTGGATAAACGAACTGTGGCTTTATCAAATCCTGATGACTTGCAGATGCATGCGCTTCCTTCCACATCACTTCATGGTCACAAGTTTCGCTCACCTATCCTGGCTGGGAGCGGATTGTGTTGGCCGAACAGCCCTGGGCTCTTTCATGGAGAGAATGGCTCAGATTATTCGTCCCGGTGCTTAAAAGCTAGCTGTGCCGCACACGTTCATATGCAGCAAGACAGAAGCAAACTTTGAACCCAACATGAAGCTCAGGTTTCACCAGTAGCTTGTTAGACCCTTTTGCCGCGTCGCTTTCCATTGAGTTGCTGGGGTTGTTGTCCCCAACTGGTCCCGAGAGGGCGGATGCCTGCCCTTCCAATTGCAATGGAATGACCTACCTGACTCCTTATGGCGCTTAAAGTTAACCTCCAAAAGCGCCGTGCATCCTCTCTGATGTTATCCATATCACTTGTCCTAGCCACTTCTTTGTCATTGTCCTCACCTTGACATATTGATACTCTGTTTTTAACAGTAGTGACCGCACCATGGGACCTCAACTTCGGATTCACGCTTCTCAAAGCCGTTCGGGCAATAAAGGGAAGTATAGAGCTCTTTTACGCTCCTCTGAACCACCCAAATCACCTCTTGCTAAGGGAAATCCTTGTGATGCGGTCGAAAAAGATGGTACTGCCTGCAAGACTGTTCTCCCTTCAGATGGACCGACTTGGTGCAAACGCCATCTCAGTGAACGGAAAGACCTAAACACCAGGTGGAAAAAGGCCCAGGATGAAGCGGAGAAGATTGAAGCCATCAATCCGGACACAGCCAAGCAGAAAGTTCTTAAGCTCCGGCTTACAGTTGAACTTCGTCGCCAACTGCGTGAGCGATTCTATCCCCGAGGTGGAGACACAGCAGATTATATCCATTGGGTCATGCGCCTGGAAAGGGCTGTACGTGGGCTGGCTGATTCAATTTTGAGTAAGATGATATTCACACTTCGTCTTTAGCGATCTAATAAGAGCGTCAGTGTCGAACATGGCTCGCCACCCAACTCCAGAGATTCCAGGTGTCACAACTCCAGCCACAGAATCTCATATGAGTGGACTTTTAGAAAAGATCATGATCCTCCGATCTCCATTGGATCCGAAGATTCCGATAGATTCACTACAGGACCTTCCCGATGATGGTACTATCCTTGTGCTTAAACACTTCTATACTGACCTTTGCTCGGATGCCGTCAGGAGATTGTATAAGATTGTGCCAGACCTGAACGACGGGACATCACAGAACGCACCTCACAAAACACCTGTGTTGCATGACGGCGGTACCGATATCCTTAGAGCCTGGTTTCGTATCATGATATTCAACGACAGCGACGCCGAAGCCCTCGAGCATGCAACGAGATCTACCAGCATCGACGACTTTTTGAGAGGCTGCCATCCCAGCCAAGTCGAAACATACTGTGACTTCTTTGAGAAGGCATGGAGACCTCATGCCGTTCAGTATCTTAGGGTTGCAATATGCGCACAGACGCTTGCAGCCGGAGATAAAAAGACCATCAGCATCCTTGGCGGGACAATTCCAAGTAACACCGAGGGAGTCAAGATGACGAAGCCATGTTGGGACATTCTGTATCGATGGTTTCCGAACCTTTTGACTCCGTGGACCTTAGCCAGCATATGCCAGAATTTTGAGGATTATACAACCATTTGCAAGCTCCTGATGATTGGCCTCTACCGAGAACAATGGTTTGATCCTCAGAGCATTCTACTGGATTGCACTACCGGTGTTTATCTTGGTTTTATTCCTACCAGTAAGGGTAACTATACGTCGCTCGCAGGACTGGAGCAAAAGGGAGATGCGGTAGAACAGGTTGAGGCGCGTAACTACGTTACCGGCCAGATGGCAATTGGAGATCCATTAACAGAGACTTTCCTTGACGAGATCCGCAAGAGGACTGAGAGACTACTTCTTGTAGTTTATGAAGGAACTAACGCTGGCGCTACTGTGTATCCCTCTGATGATGACCTATTCGTGCGCCGACGCCGAACCGCGAAAATTGACGAGGATCTTGAGCAGTCACCATGGACAACCGAACTCACCCTTGAAGACATAAAGAATGACCTTCGCCTGCGGAAGACGTCAACATCCATGTATGATCCTATCGTCGTAGACTCTTGGCAGTTCATCATCATCGACAAACAGGCTGGGCTGCCGTTTACCCTTTTCGACATTATTCAAGACGCCCTTCTCATGCTGGTCGGGGATCCATCTCCGAAGCAAGTCGCTAAGCTTGTTATCCGCGAGGTGATCCCTCCATCAGTTCAGGAAATATTTCTGGAAGAGGTGAGGTTGGACAGTTCTGCAGAAATGAAGTTCCCGCCGCCGCCCGAGGTACAGTTCGAGGGAAACCGGCAGAGATGCTGGGACGCGGACAGACAGGTTGTTCTGGCACACGAGGCGAAGATTGCTGAGAATCGTTCAAGGGATGCGGATCGCTTCATTCGGCGGGTTATAGATGACATGGAGAGAAATGGGATTGTGAGTCTCGCAACGGAGTACGAACGGCCTCAGACTCGGCCGGTCGTCATTCAGGGTTCCGACGGTGGACTTGATTTATACTTTCCTTACGAGTTTGGTGGACTTGCTCCCGATTCAGGATTGACACCATCACTGACTCTTCCACCAAATGACTGCTTGTTGGAGTTTGCCAAATCGTTTAAGCAAAAGCATCCATCTGCCATCATGGCCAAAGGATCCATTCAAACACATTATTGCGCTTGGCCAATGCCATCTATAAAACGGCTCGGCAAAAGCAGACTCAATTTTGCGACGTGGGAAGGGCATATTTACCACTGGAACGCTATGCCATTCGACAGGCCGTGGTCTGAACGGGCATGGCAGTACTACCTCAACCACTATATCAACTCCAAGTACCCATTCGTCATGTTTTACCTCACTACTTTCGTCATTTGTGCGGTCGACCAAGAGGACGCTGAGAAGGTCACTGCGACAATCCTGGATGAGACAGAGAAGCGGGAATGGAGGGTTATTCTTCCGTCACTGAGAGACTGGAAAGCGGATATTGAGGAATTGAAGCTGGAGGATATGTTTCATGGGATACGGCCGATGTAGGTACGTGGGATGTTATTTTCTGGTGATGAGCTGAAGCCCAGTTCTCTAGCCTTGTGTGAAACATTCGGTTATCACAAGTTCCCGACATGACCTGCGGCTCTGGGGACCTTGCACCCGTACGTAGAAAACCCCACTTCATAACTCTTATAACAAATACAACACTGCCAAAAATCTCAACCTCATGTTGGAATGGCAATCTTGCTATGCTAGGATCTTTTAGTAGGCTTGCGAAACTACTTGACGACAATATTACATACATTACTATATGTTTCCGCTCCTTCCCTGAGTCCTGAAGTCACATGATCTCATGTATATATGTTTGTCACTCCTTCGACTGCAGACATAACAATAAATTCATTCATTTCCAAAGACAATATCATGAGTAGTTCCGTTCTGCCAGACACAACCTTCATCACCTTGCTGCCATGCGGGCTCCCTTTACATGACTAAAGGTTAGTGGAATCAGTCTCAATCACGTGAATGGCGCAGCAACTCCGTTTACTCGTCCAATAAGTAGTGCCCGCATAGAGACTAGAGCCTCACAAATATGACGCTTGACACCCACCCGCTCTTTTCCATTCCTTTCCTTTTCTTCTCCTCATAAGGTAACCCACGAGTAATCAATTCAACGATTCACCTGCTCTGCGTGCCACGCCATAACAATTAGGTTTAATTCTATTTATTTCTAGTCTGCGGTTATCTAGAAGATTGTGAGCTGCACATATCGACAGCCAATACGATATTGGAAAATACGGAGTGTAGAGATAAAGGCAGTGATGTAGAGCCCTAGCAGGTTCAAAAAAATTTGCTACGAAGGGGGGCGAGGCCCAACTTAGAGTAGCAGCTCCAGCCTCCACTTTAGATATGAATAAAAGCTTGCCTGGGCCGTTTGAGGAAGAGCAGCCAGCGTGGTGTCATGATGAGTGGCCTAGGAGGGGAAGAATGAGGGGGAAGATGGGACTTTGAGAGGCCTGGTTGAAAGGGAAAAACGGGATGGGAGGTACCGAGCCGCCAGAAAAATTCCAAATTTCAGGCCTTACGCAACATCCATCGGCTCACTCCGATATTTAGTTAACTCACACAGCTCGCTTTCGGCGAAACTACTGTTAGGTATCTGCAATCCGACACCGTTCCCTTCAATCGCCACCTTGCCGACATCTCTCGTACAACTGGTCTTCCTCTGGTATCGGAGAGGATGGGTACCAGAATATGATAGCTGGTGCAGAAAATGATGGTTAAGAAGAATGAGGAGTTCCTGGAGTTGAGAGTAACCCTATGGGTCGAGCAATATATTCCCAAATCCGAAGCTATGGAGAGTGGCATGGGTACGGACGAGGAAGATTTCATGTTTTGAGAAGCTGAGAAGGAGGAGAGTGATTGGCAAGAAATCTAAAGGTATGGTCACTAAGGCCACATTGGTTGTGTGGTGGATCTTTATAGATTGAAGCGCAAAGTGAAGGAAAGCCAAGAAAGTTGCGAGGAAGTAGCAATTACTGAGCAGTATTATGGAAATCTAGCCATGTTCTGCCTACCATCAATAGGAAAAAGACATCCACTTGTGTATATCATGAGCAGAAGGGCTTTTCAGATAGTCTTTCTCGTAATATTAAGATGCTCCCCATATGCTAGTCTTTTTAATCCTTGATAAGGCAATACTCTACCCACTAATCGTCTAGATATCATGCCCCAGCAGTAACCAAAATCCCCGGTCCAATAGTAAAATTTACACTCCCACCATCCAGTGTTGACCATATGGTAAGAGGGTCACTCCCAACTCGCTCCATGCGAACCGGTCCCGCCGCGCGTGATTGTAATTTGGGGGTGCCGGGAAACGTTACCGGGAGAGGCGTTAAGCATTCTCGGTTTGTAGCATCAAGGGTAACTCCAGTGATTGTCTTGCGATCATCTGAGAGAGTCCAAGTCAACGACGCACGGCATGCGTCGCGGGCTTCGCGGGCAATCCATGCTTGGGCTAAGTCATCGTGTTTTAAAGTGATAAGCGGCCATGTTGTTCTGGCAATATCTCAGTGAAAGTCATGCAAATTCTGGTTTTAAGCTTACAGTCGCGTCATTTCTTTGACGATAGTTTCAACCCAGGCCATCAGAAGTGAGTAGCGCTGCTTTGCTCCTCCATTGATAGATATGACGGGGACGTCGGTATACCGCAGATTTGCTTGGTGGAACATGAAACTTTTCAGGTCAGTAGCTGATATACGGCCCTTTGTGCTAGGGCTGTACTTACGGATCCCAATGAAGTCCAAGAAGATGCTTTGAATTGGTTTCGCGGGCTTCCTCCATAATATCCTGAAAGGAGCCATCTTCACCTCTAACGTTTGCCCATTCTTGGACGATACAATCTGGAAAATCGCAGTTATAATAGATTGTGGTTGCCCACCTTCCCATCACGATCATGCCAGCATACCCGTTTGCAGCGCCACTTGTGGTGAATGGATGAAATGAATTATCCTTAGCAGGTTAAAAACGGATTGAACCGTGACGGAAAGGATACACTTACCAGGTTAATCAGAGACGGCCGAGTGTTGTCACCAACCGCGTATTTGATGCCGTTTTCCATCCAAGCCTGGAGTGCGTCACCGTTATGGAGACCAGTAATAGCGGGTGGGACAAGTCCATTAGGTGAAAAGCGAGTGGCTTGGTCAATTCCCACTTGTTTCAGCCAGGCTTGATTCCAAGTAATTTCTTTGACAACGTCGGAGTAGGTGGCGTTGTTCTCGTTTTCGTGTGTGCTATATCAACCAGTTGAGTTATCAGTCATTGATAATGGAGGGTAGGAGCATACAAAGTGTGCTGTAACCGTTAGCCCATTCCGGCGGTAAAGATAAAATTTCCACTTACTGAGACATGGGCGAAGGCGTTTAGGTTGGACTTATTTGTCCAAAACTGCTCAAGAGGGTCTAAAGCGCAACATGAGTCTGTCCAAGCGTACTTGGAAGGTGTCGATGGCCATATACTTATCCCAGTCCCCAGTGGCTTAACAAATTCGAGAGGGATATCTGTCTGCTCAATAAAATTAATGCTGTCCCGAGGAGAACACTTCGCATTTTTGGAGCTGTCCACGGAAGCAGCTTTCTTAATGTTTCCGTTACCGTTATGGGCTATCTCCATGAAATACTGCGATCCGGCGGGCATCTTCGCATTGATTTGCTTCGTCCAACTGACGTGCGCGGAAAGGTCGTCGGGACGAACTCGAAATGTTGTTCCACCAGGGTAGTAAAGCGGTGAATCAAGAAACATGTCGTCCACCTGAGTAGAAAAGTACACTCGGCGGAAACCCAAGTAAAGACTCCTTGTCATCCAATGGATCCAGGCGTGCGATAGGAACGTCGATGTCTGTGACCAATCTGTAGCCCACGGCAGAAACCACACCATCTGTTCTCTCCCACCGATACGATTTATGACCGCCGCAGTCGATTTGGAAATGTTGCCATCCGCAGCGAATTGAGCAACCTCAATAGCTTTGGATGGATCGGTGATTTGAGCTTGATAATGGAATAACCCTGATGTGCCTACACCAGCACCACTACTCGTTGTTAGCATGCTATATAGTAAGATGGTGCAATTTGAACCTACACAATAAGACCTGCTGTCGGAAATGCGGTCGCATTAGAAATGCTAACAAGTTGATCATCCGCGGTTCCGCCTAATGAGATAACCCCGAATTCGGACGAAGGAAACGCATCGAGGCGGACCATGCGCACACCAAATGCTGTTTGATAGTCGTACATTTGCTGCCATTGTGAAGTTGTTAGGGCGCTTCCCCAACCGCTTGACAGACTGTACGCTACATCGCTAATAACAACGATACCACCGAAATTCCCGGCAGTTGCAGAAGAGTTCAGCAATGGAAGCTGTGCGCCATCTTTTGTAACCAGAATGACTTGATATGGTATTCCATACCCTTGTAAAACAGAATATCCAGTAAATGCTGCGGCAGCATCGCGTGCGATAACCAGAACGGTGCTGTTAACTGTGACAGCGGCGTGCGAGCTACTAATAAGCAACAAGGAGAAAAGTAAAACCCAGAAATGCAGAAAACGATAAGAAGGTGAGCTCATGGCGACTCTCGTATGATAAAACAAAATTCTCAAGCAGAAATAGAAGCGACAGAGGCTCCAACGTCAGCCTCGATATATAAGAATGTCTGTATATGAGAACACGCGGCGACATAAAGGCCCAGGCGAGGTACAGTCGTATACGAGCCCATGATCCAGCAGCCGGGTCCGCTACGAGCTGGGGGTGATACCCAATATACTAGTCCAGGTACTGTGAGTGAAAGCCTTATGAGGTACTGCAGAAATATTAACAGTATGTTAGAAAGAACGACGGCAAATCTCATAGTCTGTAATCGGACAATTGAGAAGAAAGCTTTCTATGTGAAAAAGGCTTACAAAAAGGGCACAGGCATATTCGGTGCATTTCCTTTAGATAAAGAGGGATATACTTCAGTAAGAGGAACCACACAATAGAAAAACCTGTAACCCAGCTTTTGAAAATACGTTCCATCGGACAAGCTTTCGCATCATCCGGGTCTGGGCTCAAGCCGCTACAAGGAAGATATTATTACGTATAAAAATAGAAACCGCAGCGAGAAACTCAGCCGGAAGTAGGAAGGGAAATGGTGAAGTCAATATACAGTTAATCTCCGGCTAAAACCTTACGGCAGTCATGACGCATGCCTCCAACCAGTGGAGTATCTGCTAACTTCGCCACTATCCTTAAATCCGAGAACATCAACTGTAATTAAGGACGAGAAGGAGTCACATCTGAGTATGAAGTGCTAGTCTGATCATGATGAGAGGTACAGGGCATCTGGCGAAAACACGTCCTGTAGAGGAGGCGCGAAAGATTCTGTAAATTCGAATTGGAAAGGTGCAAGTGTGTGTATATTTCGAAATATTGAGGAGGGTCTCAGTGGAATGCTTCTTTGGTGGTGATGATAAATGTGGTTTTAGAATAGAGAACACTTAGGGCATGCCAAAAGCTTACACGGCATTCAGTGATGCATGCAGAACAACCCTCAACATGCTTTATATATTTCTTCTTTGTTTCACATTTTGCATCTCCAACCTTCAAGGGGACTCGAGTTCATGATCAAGCACGATATGCCCCGGACTTGGCGGGACATTGCTTGTCTCCCACTGTTTCATCTCGCATCCCAGTTGGAATTTAATTTCTCCTCCCTCCGTCATAATATCCATATCGCCGTGCTCAAACCAATTTCTATCCCATTGAACACCGTTGATACTCACGCCTTGCACGTAAAAACATGCTCGACCGTCTTCTTCATCAAGTCCATCCGCGCGAATACGCAGCGTCTTATCGTGGTTGACCGTCATGTTAATATCATGAAACCAGGGACTCTCCAGGAGATAAACAGGTGTGGTCACAATTGGATACATACCAAGCATCTGCCAGATCAGCCAGCAGTTGAGCGCTCCGGCGTCTGAGTTGCCTGGTATGCCGTTGGACGTGTTGAAGTAGAAATCGTTTGCCAGAGCTCGAGATCTTTGGACGCTCTTGTATTGCTTGTTAATATAGTTATAAAGGTAGGGTGTCGCAAAGTCTGGTTCATTTCTACAGGTCATACATCAGCATATGAGAAAAGAAATCTATATAGATGTTACACGCACGCGATATTCATAATGGTGGTAATTCCAAGCCCGTTTACGCCGAGGTCAACTCCGCTGGTGTTGGGCTTGAAAACATAGTCCAGTCGCTCTTCAAAGTGTTTAGGACCTCCCATAAATCGGATCATAGTTTTAGCATCATGCGGGATCACGAACGAGTACTCTTAACAGTTGATTAGATTTGGCATTCCAGTTCGGATCAGGGGGATGCTTACCAAAAGCAGTTCCTTCATAAGATTCGTCCGACCAATTGCAATCACCGCAGTTTGTTATGTCATATGTTTTTTCGAACGTTCCATTTGAGTACCTTGGCATAATGAACCCCGAAAAGTTTCTACTAACCGCTTGATGATCCCAGCTCAATTGCCAACCGGCTGACCTTCTGAGATAGAGCTCACGGTCTCCAGGTGCTTCTCCAGTAGCAATTTGGCTCAATGCAAAGTCATTAAGGGCGTATTCCACGGTCTTTGAGATACACCGTGTGTTGCGGTCTGCTGAAACGTATCCGAGTGGAACCCAGTCGTCTAGTGCTCCCCGTCCTTCTTTCAGGCTTCCTTGCGGATCTACTGGATTGATGTCATAAAATGGAAGAACTTCAGCGTCCTTCTTTACCGCTGCGTAACCCTCTGTCCAATTAATCGCTCCTCGTAGTCCTTTCACATAGGCATCCGCGAGGACCTGTTATGTGATTAGAAGAACGAGTTCATGACAGATTAAGGTCGTTGGCATACATTATCCGCATTGGATCCTCCTTGAACCAGCCCGTTGTAGTTCCCAGACCGGCCATCTGGCAGAAACCCTTCCTTCCTGAAGATATCGATCAGGGCCCGTATCATACTTTCATAGTAGGTGGGCTGGATGAGATGCCATAAACTGACTTGGTTCCGGAACAAATCCCACATGGTATAAAAATCGTCCCAGTATGGCTCGTCCGATTCCCATAGAGGATTCTCGCCGATACGCTCCGAAGGGATGAGATGCATAAAGTAAAGTGAGGAATAGAGCAATGCAAGCCTAGTCTTATTCGCTGATTCTCCGGTATCTACTCGAATCTTACTAAATACGTCTCGATTCCACTCATCACGTGCGGATTGAGCTGTTTTCTGGAGGTCCCAGGAAGCCAGTTCCTCGTTCTTATATGCGCAGGCCTTCTCCACAGACATGAAAGAAATTCCAACTCTCGATTTGATTTGAGATGGAGATGTGTCGTTCCAGGAGAATACGGCACCTACACGATCATTCATAGGGCCCGACCGAGCTGAATTTCCTTGAAAGGTCGGTTGAGGGATTGAGCCATTGTTAAAGCTTCGAAAATGGCGGCCGGTTGGAAACGTGTTGCGACCGCTAAAAGCCTTCGCTCTCTGAAAAGGGACATTGAATTCCCCGCATACGAATATAGTGACTGGTGGGCCCACGTTCCACCCACCCGCTATACTGGTGTACCCAGTGTATGTAGCACCATTTGATTGGATTTCGATTTCTCCACCTGTATAAAATTGGGAATCCCAAGCTCTACTGACATGTGGGAGGTAATGCGACATGTCGACGAGCACATGTTTCTCCCCTCCTAAAAACGTATACTCCATGATTCCGGCATGACGGGTTGCTGACAGCTCAACAGTGACTCCGTTCTCCAATTTTGTCCGAAAGTGACCAACGCTGGCTGAATCATCGCCAACCTACTAAAATCAGCGTTCTACTGTAGAAGGGGAGACTTAACTGACCCGAGATTGCCAGTATGTTCGATTGTCCAACAAATTAATGGGCTCGGATATGGAAGTCAGCGGCATCTGGGCTGGGAAGCCATACTTTGGGCCACCACCCGTTCCAGACTCGTGCAAAAGGCTAATACCGGTGACTTTTCCTTTCGGGGTCCAACCGCCATTGAGAGCGCTCATATTTACAGCTTCTTCGTAGGTATCAATTCCTACCTTGACCATTCCAAAAGGCAAGGTTCCGCCGACGAAGATGTCGCCTCCACCATCTACAGTTGTCAGCCCAGCACTTTCTCTCTCCTATACTATCGTCACTAAGAGTGCTCACAAGCATAACCTGGAATTGCCCCTTCTGATCCGATGAAAGGGTTTACGAATCTGGTATAGTCGACGTCCGCCGCTATGCAGCGGAAAAGAAAGGATAACACAACATGAACACCTCTCAATTGCATCGTGCTCGAGTATGACGATTAAGAGTTTGTGGGCATAGGGAAAAGATATACATTATTTCTATGCAACTGAATGGCTACCCCGCGTTTAACCCCCCATGACGCAGCGTTACATTGGTCCTTTTAGAGAGCTTGGGTAAGCTGATGGAACAGAAAGCCTTGCTCTCAGATTGTGCCTGCCAAGCAAAGAACAAGTCTGCGCCGCATATTTTGAATTGATCACCACTATTACAGATAGGCATGCAGAGAAGACAGTCTGTAGTTTATATACAGCGAATGCTATCTTGGAAATCGGGATAGATACGTCCGATCAGCCCGCGATGACCTCCACTTTGGCCAAGGCGTCGATAAACACTCACCTTCTTGATTAGGTTATCTATGAGCTTGATGCCGCCTTTCCCGTCGTGGCGCGGGACGGCAGTCATGACATACGCGGTCTACTTTGAATCCCGCCGACATTCTCTCGATATCAATTCAAACTCTTTTCGCAGGTAACATATTGAAAATAACTGTACGAGGTAAGAATTGCACAGAGAGCTTCAGTAGTACCTCTCCACTTCGTTTGTCCCTGTTCAAACACTTTGAGGTAGCTAGGTATTGCACAGTCGCTTTTACCCTGGTTACGCGAGCTATATGATCGCCCATCATGCACAATTCTGTCATCGTACCAGCCACACAGCAGCAGAG
This sequence comes from Delitschia confertaspora ATCC 74209, assembly GCA_010093945.1. Taxonomy (NCBI): domain Eukaryota; kingdom Fungi; phylum Ascomycota; class Dothideomycetes; order Pleosporales; family Delitschiaceae; genus Delitschia; species Delitschia confertaspora. The sequence continues at coordinate 2,359 of ML994323.1, read as the reverse complement.
ATAATGTCCTGGCACCAATAAGCATCCTGCCATAGCCTTACAACTCTTGCACTTTGATCCATCCAAATATCTCAACAAGGAGCGTCTGCCTGAAAGCGTGGAAAGCGAGGGGCGGGGAAGAATGCTCGCCACCTGAACTGATATAAAATGTAGGGCCGTTCCGCTCAACTCTCTGTCAGCCTCTCATCCGCGGTCCACTGCGAAAAATACGGAAACATGATTCCCCTTCGACATGTTGCGGCCCTGCTTGTCTGCGCTTCGCTTATTGCAGCACGGAAACCCTCTTTGGAGGAACGAGGTATTCCGAAAGACCCAACCGGTGTGATGACCATTACTTCGCCCCAGGGAGCTAGTATTCGCTTCAAGCAGCCTGGAAAGCAGGGCATCTGCGAGACCAAGGAGGGCGTAGACGACTATGCCGGTTATATTAGCTTGGATGAGAAGACTAACATGTTCTTCTGGTTCTTCGAAGCCCGGGAGAACCCCACTGAGAAGCCTGTCAGTCCTACGGTCTTGCAGTTGAGAAAGTAGAGCTGATCAAGTCTCATAGATTACGCTTTGGTTGAACGGAGGCCCCGGCAGTGATTCGCTGATCGGGCTATTCCAAGAGCATGGCCCCTGTAACATCTCCGAAGACCTCAAGACACAATGGAACCCCTACTCTTGGAACGAAGCTTCCAATATGTTGTACCTTTCTCAACCCGTTGGTGTTGGTTTCTCGTATGAAACAGCTGCAGTTGGAAGCTACAGCGGTTCCCGCTTTCTGAACGAGTCCCAGGCCACGCCCAATGGCCGTTATTCTCTAGTAGATCCTTCGAGGACAAATACCACTCATGCCGCTGCTGTCGGATCGTGGCACATTTTGCAGGCGTTCTTGGATTTAAGTCCACAGCTGGATCCTGATATCACGAACTTTACCTTTAATCTGTGGACGGAGAGCTATGGTGGACATTGTAAGGTTCACTCGTTTCCTTCATGATCGAACCCGACTTCTAATTTGAATATAGACGGGCCTGAATTCTACAATTACTTCTACCAGCAAAACGAGGCCATCCGTAACGGATCCGTTTCTGGCGTGCCTTTGGAAATGGATACCCTTGGCATAATCAACGGAATCGTGGACGAGAGTAAGTACCTACCTGAACTATCCGAACCTTCACTAACAGCTTTAAGGTATTCAAGCACCATACTACCCTGAGTTTGCGACAAACAATACCTACGGTATCAAATCCATCAATGACACCATCTACACAGTCATGAAAGATGCCTACTACATGCTAGGAGGCTGCCGCGACCAAGTGGAAGCCTGTCGTGTCGAGGATCGCTCCACGCCCCATGGCCAGATGGTCTGCTCCCGCGCCACCACCTTTTGCCGTACCTACGTCGAAGGACTGTATTACGACTACGCTAACCGTGGGGTGTATGATATACGCCACCCTTATGATGACCCCACGCCTCCAGATTACTTCATCCGCTTCCTGAACATGGAGGAGACTCAGGAGAAATTGGGCGTAAATATCAACTACACGAGTACGAACTCTCGCTATGTGAGCCAGGGCTTTTCATCGACGGGTGATTTCGTCTGGCCAAATTTCATTGAAGATCTTGAAGAGATTCTGGAATACGGTGTCAGGGTTGCGTTGATATACGGTGATGCTGACTACGTGAGTATTTTCTTCTTTTTCTTTCTCTTCTATTCTCTCGCCCTCTATATGATTTTATTAACAACCGTCTTCAGATCTGCAACTGGTTCGGCGGCGAAGCTGTCTCCCTCGCGCTCAATTACACTCACAGCACCGAGTTCCGCGCCGCGGGCTACACGCCTTTCCTCGTCAATGGTACGGAGTACGGCGAGGTGCGCGAATATGGCAATTTCAGCTTCACGCGCGTCTACGAGGCCGGCCATGAGATCCCATATTATCAGCCCGAGGCGAGTTTGGAATTGTTTAGAAGAGTGTTGGGGAATTTGGTGATTGCAGATGGAAGTCAAGTGGTGAAGGGGGATTATAGCACGAATGGAACGGCGAGGGCGACGCATACAGAGAGTTACGTGGCGCCACCGAGTCCGACGTCGACGAGTACGGCGATCTGAGATGACTCCTTGCGGAGTTGAAGTTTAATGGAAGTAGGGGTGTAATAATGATAATGATATTGTAACTCTTACCTTTCCATGTGCGAGACGCATATCCGCCGTGCTTAGAGGTGCTCATTTAAAGCAATTGCTTGTGGGCAGCCCTTTTGGATTCATGCCAGTGTATATATATCAAGTTGTGTAAGCTTAATGTTACCCCTTACAATCGGGAAGGAAGCATTTTGCCCTTTTTCTCCGTCTCCGGTATTCTCTTGGAATCAATGTGGT
>ML994322.1:0-19763 GCA_010093945.1 Delitschia confertaspora ATCC 74209 | reverse complement strand
ACTATCGAATCCCATATTCGCCTCTAAAGGTATGTATGTATACATGTATAACTTTTATGTTTAATCGCCTGATCCTTTATTATAAATTCGCATATTATAGAAAGAGTTTAGGATAAAATGCCTTCGCAATGAACCAGAGGCTATTTAATCCCAGATTTCAGGTCCCATTAAACTCTGGCAAAATGTCGAGTCTGTCACAGCGTTACTCGAAATTCCTAAGATGCTTACGAATTGGTCGGACACTTGCTATCATAGCTAATGTAGTCTTCTTCCATGTTGAACAACATCGTCAGCGGTTCTTCAACCTCAAGTATCTAATCTCTGATAAGGGTTCTAACATTCAATTGCGAAACCTATAGCCAATACAGAAGCCTGAAGTGTGCGTGTGCCCCGTGGTTCCTTCTTCAGTCCGAGGGTAGGACCACGGGCACAAAATGTGACGTACCTCATCTGGTGATGATATAGAAGCTGAAACACGTCTTATTTTTAATACTGAACATCTTCTGGAGGCTAAAAGCAAAAGAAATTATCTATTCAGGGTCAAAAAGGGTAAAGGTGACGGAGAAAGAGAGTAAAATAAAACCGACAAATTGACAAAAGCGTTTCCTTGATTTAAGGGGGTTGAAGTGCTCTTTGATTAAACCATCTCGTAGTTCCCGATTGGTACCTGACTCCATCGTGCCACTTTGAACCAGTATGGTTGCATGGAGCTGCACCTGATGCCTACATAGTTGATCTCTCACGAAGAGACTCCTAGGCGAAGACCCTTGGATTTACTGGTCGGATGTTGACGATAGTCACACCTGAATCACACAGAAAGGGCTTCATTCACCGATTCCAAGGGCGTACTCCGTAGAGCACGGATGACAACCAGACCTCGTGAGGAGCAGTGGCGCCAATGGTCGTGTATATGAACCACCGTATACTGATGCAGACGAATCTTTTCTCCCCCTCGTCACTACGGGTTGCCCTTTTGCTTCGGTCCCCACAACAACAGCAGTCAATCAACAACAACAGTCAATCAACAACAACAATAACAGCTATCGAATCGAATCTCCCAAGTCAGTAATACTTCGTCTACAAGGGATTCATATCCGACTAACATCTGAACGTCAAGCTATCAGCCATGAAGTTCATTTTGATCGTTCTCGCCGGCGCTGTCGCAGTCTCCGGAGCAGCCATTCCTCACCCCGAGGGCATCGACATCTCCAAGAATCTCGCTCCAGTTTCTGAGCACGACGGTGCCCACATCACAACCAAGGCCATGATGTTGCCGCCACCTCCCATGGGATTCTGCCAGTACGGTTTAGCAGTCTGTCTTTTTTTTGAGACCCGATCACTGACAACCTTTCTCAGGCATGGCTGGTGCGGAGCTCCGTTTTGCTATCCTCCTTGTGGAAAACACAGCCAGCATGGACGCGGTGTCGACGGCGAGGTTGAGGAAGACAGTGACCCCCAAGAGGAGCATATCGCCAAGCGTCACGCCATTACTGGTGATGACTAGATATAGCTGAATTTCAATCCAAGGCTCCAGTTTGAGTAACGGCAGGTAACTCGTTACAGAGAGGATGGGGCTTGAACTAGCTTCACGCAGGTTGACTGACCGCTGTCGGCATCAAGCCATGTACACACGTTTGGGGGAGTTCACCTGGGTTTTTATTTTGGTTTACGATGATTGCGGGATGTCAACTGGGCCCGATGGAGGTTTATAGCCTCCTCCACCAGTTCATAGCGGTCCTTATGGTCAACGCAGCAAGATCGAGGCTACATAACTGTACAGAATAGTTAGCCTATCACAACTTGCTTCTTACTGAATCAAACGATACTCCTCCTACCTACAACCGAGTGATGCCACTATCTAATTTCCATTCTGGCTCACCATACACGTTGCAGATCATCGGAGGTCGAAACATTCAAATCGTTTGGCATTTCAACAGTCCGATATCGCACGCTTAGCGACCGTGATACAGCAATATTACTTGGACCTTGACGCTGCGGTACTTTCATACAGGCGACTCTAAGATTTCCGGGACAATTATCTAGATATCTGTTCCGAGATACTTGCAGTATTTTACCATGGTACAGAGACCGATCTCATGAGTCATGAGGTTTGACGTCCGGGATGGGGTTGTGCTGAATCTCGCGTTATCCCATATCCCGGCTGGCGGAGCACTGACGTAGTTGTGTATCACGTCCGATTCATGTTCTCAATAACTCTGTTTGTGAAGCGAAGTAGAAAAGGTAGGAAGGCAAGCAAATGCGTATAAAACGTATAGTCACGATATGTATCCGCACAGAGTACTTGTAGATATCGCGGGGAACGTTTGCGGACGGAGGTTTGTTCATCACTGCATCATGTCGCCGCGGCTTATTAATGTCATCCGCGGCAGTTTTACCCGTACTGAAGCCTAAGCTCTTTTAAAGACAGCCCTGCGCGCCGCCTTCGAAGTCCTCACCCAACTTCGTCGCCATCGATCCGCTGCTTCGACTCTGCTATACTCGCAGAGTATTGAGGCATACCAACCGACTGTCCAATCAATGCGTGGTTCTCAAATTCCACTGACTCCTCCCATCCCGCTCGCACACGGCTATCTCGTAGCCGCTGACCACCGTGCGCAACCGTTATGTGGTAACAGTGAGGGATGGGGCCCCTTGAGCCCGTACCGTTATGACTTTACGCCATGTTTCCTCGATGTCTGGATAGCTGTTGTAGCGGTAGCTGGCATCCTGGGCGGAGCGGGCGCCGTTTGGTATCTCTTGAAGAAATGTTCGCCACAACCAGTGAAGAAGAATTGGCATTTTTATGCCAAACTCGTATGTCTAAGCTACTACCCGGCCTCTAATGCTTCGTTAAACCATGTCTCTAACTCTGTTCAATTCCCCAGACCACGCTCGGTGCGCTCATAATTTCTACCGCTTTACAAGCCGCACTCCAAATCGAATATTACAAGGGTATTTGGGCAGGAGATTTTCGCTTCTGGACCACCGTCGCGACCATTCTGTCGTTATGTGTCATTTCGTATATCCAATATATCGAACATTGGAGGTCAAGAAACGCCAACGGCGTCGTGCTGTTCTACTGGTTGTTTCTCCTCATTGCATACGGGGTCAAGCTACGATCGTTGATCAGTCAAGGAATCCACCAAGAACACCTGGCATATTTCGCTGTCTTCTGCACGAGCGTTGGATTGGCATTGGTGGAGTTTGTGCTGGAATGGCTTGTACCGAAACGATTGAGTGATTACGACGCCTTGGGCGATGGCGACGAGTGTCCCTTCGAATACGCCAACGTTTTCTCCGTTCTCACTTTCAGCTGGATGACTCCACTGATGAAACACGGCTATAAGACTTTTCTTACCCAAGACGATCTTTGGAATCTTCGGAAACGGGATACCACCAAAGCAACTGCACTCGCATTCGAAAAAGCATGGCATGATGAGCTTGAAAAAAAGCATCCCTCGTTATGGAATGCCATGTTCGGCGCTTTTGGCGGACCCTATTTCCGGGGAGCTTTGATCAAAAGCTGCAGCGACGTCCTCAACTTTGCGCAGCCGCAGTTATTGAGACTTCTCATCACTTTTGTTGACTCCTATCGTACCGAGAACCCCCAGCCTGTTATCCGCGGAGCTGCTATTGCATTGGCCATGTTTTTCGTCTCAGTCTCCCAAACCGCTTGTCTTCATCAATATTTCCAGCGGTCATTCGAGACCGGCATGCGAATCAAATCTGCGCTAACTGCTTCGATTTACTCGAAATCCATGCGTTTGTCCAACGAAGGACGGGCTGCAAAGTCAACTGGCGACATTGTCAATTATATGGCCGTGGATACTCAACGCCTGCAGGATCTAGCACAATACGGCCAGCAAGTCTGGTCCGCTCCTTTTCAAATAACTTTGTGCATGCTCTCACTATATCAGTTGCTCGGATATAGTATGTTTGCCGGTGTTGGCGCTATGATTATCATGATTCCGGTCAATGGTTTCATCGCCCGTCTTATGAAGACCCTTCAAAAAGAGCAGATGAAGAACAAGGACGCCCGTACACGTCTTATGACGGAGATCCTGAACAACATGAAATCGATAAAGTTGTATGCTTGGACAACTGCTTTCATCAATAAGCTCAATCACATCCGTAACGACCGGGAATTGAAGACATTGCGGAAGATAGGAGCTACTCAGGCGGTATCTAACTTTACCTGGTCTACAACGCCGTTCCTTGTGTCATGCTCGACATTTGGCGTCTTCGTCCTCACCCAAAACCGACCCTTGACAACCGATATCGTCTTTCCTGCACTCACCCTATTCAACCTCTTGACCTTTCCCCTCGCCATTCTACCAATGGTGATCACGGCAATTGTGGAAGCCAGTGTTGCTGTTGGTCGTATCACCAGTTACTTGACTGCAGAAGAGCTGCAAACTAATGCTGTGCTCCATGAGAGTGCCGTTGACGAAGCAGGAGAGGAGTCAGTCCGTATTCGGGATGCGACTTTCACGTGGAATAAAAACGAGGACCGTCAAGCACTCCATGACATCAACTTCTCAGCACATAAAGGCGAACTGGCTTGTATTGTAGGCCGTGTTGGATCCGGGAAATCGTCTCTTCTTCAGGCCGTTTTGGGAGACTTGTGGAAGATCAAGGGAGAGGTCGTATTACGGGGCGATACGGCCTATGTTCCTCAGTCAGCATGGGTTATGAATGCTTCGGTCAGAGAAAACATTGTCTTCGGGCACCGTTGGGATCCGCATTTCTACGATAAAACCGTAAAAGCATGTGCGCTTACGCATGATTTCGCCTCGCTTCCTGATGGAGACCAGACAGAAGTCGGAGAGCGAGGCATTTCCCTATCCGGCGGTCAAAAGGCAAGACTAACATTGGCTCGTGCTGTTTATGCTCGAGCGGATGTTTACTTGCTTGATGATTGTTTGTCCGCTGTAGACCAACACGTGGGTAGACACTTGATCGATAATGTGCTGGGTCCAAAAGGGTTGCTTGCAAGCAAGACAAGAATTCTGGCAACAAACTCCATCCCTGTTTTGATGGCGGCAGATAACATTGTGCTCCTGCGAGAAGGACGCGTTCTGGAGAAAGGCACCTACGACCAGCTCATGGCGATGAAGGGTGAAATTGCGACTTTGATCAAGACATCGCAGAACGAAGACCAGGGGGAAGACGACAGCAGGGGATCAGGAAGCGTTGTGAGTGATGAAGACACCACAGTCTATGGAGCAAGCCCAACTTCCAACGATGACCAAGAGCAAGAGGAAGCCGAAGCAGCTCAAGAGAATGCGCTGCAGTTGGCACCGATACGCTCCGGGAACGGGACGGTCCGAAAACTTAGTTCTGGCAACTCCTTGAGACGTGCTAGCACCGCTAGCTTCCGTGGACCTCGAGGGAAATTGCTGGATGAAGAAGGAGCTGGCCTTAAGAGCAAGCAGGCGAAGGAATTTTCAGAGCAAGGCAAGGTGAAATGGTCTGTCTACGCAGAATATGCGAAGACCAGCAATCTCATTGCAGTTATCATCTACCTCACACTACTAGTTGGTGCACAAACGTCGCAGATAGGTATGTGAATACTGTCCTTTTCAAAACAGGGAAGATCGTCGTCTCAGTCAAGTGGACGAGGCTAACGCGGGGATAGGCGGAAGTGTATGGCTAAAGCAATGGTCCGAGGTCAATGGCCGTTATGGAGGTAACCCCCATGTTGGCAAGTACATCGGTGTTTATTTCGCCTTTGGTGTGGGTTCCGCTGCACTTGTTGTGCTGCAAACGCTGATTCTTTGGATATTCTGTTCTATTGAGGTAAGCCGGTGATTCTTAACCCTCTGTTCTGATGTGCAGGAGCTAAAAGACAAACACTGACTCGCATTTGGTAGGCCTCGCGCAAGCTCCATGAGCGGATGGCTTTCGCTATTTTCCGCTCTCCAATGACTTTCTTCGAAACAACGCCTGCAGGGCGGATCCTCAACCGCTTTTCCAGGTACGTGTCACTTCTATTCTACATCCATGACATCCTCAGATCATCTGGACGGCATGGGGCCGATCGACTTTGAATCGCTCTGCACGCCATGTCTGCATTCTGGCTCGTACGCAGATTTGTCGGCCGGAATCCGGTATACCGGATACGTGACGCTTTATACTGACTTTTTTCAGTGATATTTACCGAGTTGACGAAGTGCTTGCGTAAGTATACCAATGCAATTTTGGCTACGCGGCCTTTACTTACATGACGCAGGAGGACATTCAATATGCTCTTTGTAAATTCCGCTCGAGGTAAGTTTTAGTATCCAAGTGACGATGACTCCTCGGTTGTTTGACTGGATCGTGTAGCCGCTTTCACCCTTGTCGTTATTTCCTGGGGGACCCCCATCTTCATTGCTGTGATCATCCCACTCGGAGCACTCTACCTCTACATTCAACGATACTATCTTCGGACTTCGCGAGAGCTGAAGCGAGTCGACAGTGTTAGCCGAAGTCCGATTTACGCACATTTCCAGGAATCTTTGAGTGGTATTAGCACCATTCGAGCTTATAATCAACAGAAGCGCTTCGAAATGGAAAACGAATGGCGGGTTGATGCAAACTTGAGAGCATATTTCCCGTCTATAAACGCCAACAGATGGCTGGCAGTCCGACTGGAATTCATCGGCTCTGTCATCATTCTTGCGTCCGCTGGATTTGCGATCATCTCTGTCGCAAGCCATAGTGGCTTGTCTGCGGGTATGGTTGGTCTTGCCATGTCCTATGCCTTGCAGATAACCCAAAGTCTCAACTGGATTGTGCGTCAAACGGTTGAGGTGGAGACAAACATTGTATCTGTGGAGCGCGTGCTAGAGTATGCAGCTCTACCAAGCGAAGCTCCTGAGATTATTTCTAAAAATCGCCCTCCGATTAGCTGGCCGTCGCAAGGTGCTGTGTCTTTCAACAACTACAGCACCCGATACCGACCGGGGCTTGATTTGGTGTTGAAAAACATCAACCTTTCTATCAAGGCTCAGGAGAAAATTGGAGTAGTCGGGCGTACAGGTGCGGGGAAGAGCTCCCTTACTATGGCGCTCTTCAGAATCATTGAGCCTGCAGAGGGTCACGTCAGTATCGACGGCTTAAATACCAGTACCATCGGCTTGTTGGACCTTCGCAGGCGGTTAGCCATAATCCCACAAGATGCTGCTCTATTTGAGGGGACGGTGCGCGACAATCTGGATCCAGGGCATGTGCACGACGATACCGAACTTTGGAGCGTGTTAGGTAAGTTAGTCGTTGTGGTCGGCTCACTGCATTTGTCTTCTGTGACTGACCGAAGGAAATTCAGAACACGCTCGCTTGAAAGAGCACGTGGCAAGCATGCCAGGGAAGCTGGATGCTCGAATACATGAAGGCGGTGAGTTTGTTCGTGGGGAGGGTAATGCAGCCTCATTTAGAGTACTAATGCTAACATCTGGAAGGCTCTAATTTAAGCTCCGGTCAACGTCAGCTAGTTTCTCTAGCACGAGCGCTTCTGGCGCCGAGTAATATACTCGTCTTGGACGAAGCAACGGTTTGTTCGACGGAATCGGGATTCGCTTTTTATAAGCTAACCCTCTCTAGGCAGCTGTGGATGTCGAAACGGATGCTATGCTGCAGGCTACGTTGCGGAGCAGCATGTTCAGGAATCGTACTATTATCACGATTGCTCACAGGATCAACACAATCTTGGATTCGGACAGGATCGTCGTTCTCGACCGTGGAACCGTTGCGGAATTTGACACACCGGCGGAACTGGTGCGCCGAAGAGGATTGTTTTACGAGTTGGTGAAAGAGGCCAATCTGCTCAATGCATTGGATGTGACACAAGCAGCTTGAGAGCGGCGTGACATTATCATGTACACCCGATCTCGAACCAGGCCGAAACTACCTATTTCAATTTCCTGGAAATGTGGGCCGGGGGATGCATCGTGATCGATTAAGCTGTCTGGCTACGAAGAGCACTTCAGCATTTGGTGTCACCCGCGGAGCAGTAGCGTCATGAGGAAATTTTGCTTTTTGGCGCTGCAGCGAAGTGACTTGACAGGACCTGTAAGTATGTAAAAAATACTGCTTGAAAATTTTGGCCAGCGCACAACACCCAATCCAGCTCTTTACACACACCATCTTGTCTGATGCATTTTGGCGTGTTTGTCTCTCTTCAATGCTTTGTGGCTTATTGTTTTTGCTTATGTGTTTGCTATGTTCTGCTCTATGCACACCATTGAGGGGGGAAGCGGGACAAGAGGGGTTTGATCTGCGGACCCTTCTCTTACCGACCTTTCTCATCGAGTGGCAGTCAGTATTTGCGCGCTCCCTGGCACCAGTCTGAGCATGGGCCAAGGCGTCTAAACGGTGAGTGCCCAGGCGCGGAAGCCTTCCTAGCAGGCCATTCTCGATCTAAGAGGGACCAGGAATGGGCACCCCGATGGCACCAGTTCTGGGTTCCCGGTGGGCGGTATTTTGGAGTACGATTGAGGAGAGATTCAGGCAAGCCACGGAGATACGCTAAGTACAGCAACCAAGCTCATTAGCAGACCACGCCGGGAGTTCGGCCATGCGCATTGCTTCCTGACATACCTGCACCTTTATGAACTAAAGAAAGCATACAGAGCCCGCTTTGGCCTGTCAACTCCCCTAAACAATGCGTCGGATTGTAGCAGACGATGGGCGTTAAGTACCAGCTGAAATTGTTTGTGCTTCCAATTCTGATGCAGTCTCATGGGGGAAGAAGATCATTCTGGACGCACACAATTCGCTTCGCTTTTTTTTGCTTTTGAAACATCAGAACCCCCGGCCGGGGTACAAGATCAGCCACGAACCGGAGAAGTGGCCGGAGAAGTGGCCGGAGAAGTGGCCGGAGAATTGATACAACGTCTGTCAAAAACGGTTGCTGCCGCACATTAGACATCAAGTCGGTCTGAACAAGCCATTTAGAGATCTGGAGGATAATAGTGCTCCAAACCTGGATACATACTGGTGGTCGACACGACACATGGCTATCTGCTTCGGGGAATACAGGCATGCTCTACTACGTCAAGTATAGCTCACCATGACTGAAGATCCCCCTTCCTCAGCGAATCAGGTTCCGCTGGGACTGCGCTGGAAGGAGTAGAGCGCACCGGGGAACTGTTTTTCCTCATCCGCTTGAGCCTCTACCCGGTAAAGCGTCTGCCGCTGTCCATGACGGTTGGGCTCTCTTGATAGGAGGAATTCGGTGGCGCGCTGCCAACCCCATAGCACCAGCATAGGCTATCCCTATGTCAAATTGTTTTGACACCCAGGGCTCATCTTCAATGTTTTGCAGAGTCTGTTGAGGGCCCTGCCAACACTGCAATATCAGAAGAATTTAAGAGCCTGGTCTCCCTGTCCCGTAATACCTTAATCCGAATTCCACCCCCATCCCTCTTTTGCTCTTTCCTGGACCTCAACACTCGTCCATCGCCCGGTTAATTGCCCCTGCGCTCTCTTTGCAGCAGTCACTCCAGCTTGCTCCCACTGTACATTTCGGACGGTGATACACCAACTTCGTCTATTGGCCACATTCCTTCACTGGCGTGTGAACCGCAGTCATAGATTCTGAGATCTACGCTACCTATCAAAACTGTCAGTCAGCTCCTCGCTCCAACCACCATCAGTCGCACAAGTAAGTAGCAGCATTCTCCTATGCTTCGCACAGCTTTCACCATGCTTGCTGGGTTATCGTCATTGGCGGAAGTCTAGGCACAACCGCCTAAACGCGACGTATCATACTTCTCAACAATCTCTTCTTTCCCCCACCCCTCTTTCGTGGCGGAATTGGCGAACTCGACTAATTGTCCGTCCTAGGCTCAATATCCGGCCCTTGATTTCGATTGTTGATTTTCCAACTACAGCGATACATGGTTTCGTCCTAGTTTCCATTGTGTTATATTTTGCAAGTCATAGTCATAGTTATACACTTGGAATATCGACCAGCAAGCGTCAATCCATCCTTCATCCCACAGAGAGCTAAGCGAAGATGGCTCGAGACGGACACATCACGGCCACTCCACTTGTAGTGGACAAGCGAGCCCGCCGCCGCAAGATCGGCTTATCCCGTGTTCATGCGGACCCCACCGCTACACCTGCAACGGGGAAAACCACAGTACCGACCATGCATAGGTACAGCAGAAGCCCAAAGCACAATGCTGATGCGGATTTCGGCTTACATCATTCTCAAAATGGGCCCGCAACGGTGGTGAGTGATTCCCATTTCTACTTCCCAGTCATCCAGCCGCCCAGCACAGTCACATTGTTATCGTCCTCCATTTAGCCCTCGCGCTCAGACCAAACTTTGTTTTAGCTTCCGCTCTTAGAGCCCGCGGAGTCGGGAGCGAGCTGGCCTTCGTCGAGATGCCCAGAACTAGCTCGTCCCGTCCAGGGTCACTCTACAATATTACTCCGGAGCCTCGGAAGCTAATTGGCAATCTTTATAGGGCATCAAGCAATCTCAAAGCGCACTATTGAGCCAATCAAATACATATCTTGCTCATGTCATTATTAAATTCATCAACAAGGTCCTTCAGGAATATCAAGGGCGAGTGCTAAGCCAGCAACTCATTGGGCAAATCAGCCAGAATTTGGCCGAGATTTTGGGCATTTCTTTGTCACAGCAAGGCAATGAGACCTGTGAGTGTCCCAGCCCGGATCATTTGGTCTTGCCGGCATCACTGACATTCCTCCAGATCTGAGTGACACAGAAGTCGAAGATTTCAATTTCAGCAGTGAAACATCATGCGATGACGAGGACGACAACGGTGATGACGGAGGAATGGCGTTGGCCCAGTACCCTGCAAAATCATCTAAACATTCCATCCAAGCGTTGAAGTCTGACCAGTTTTCGACACTCACCGAAACCTCGCACCACGAGCCACAACGTCGAAAACGGTCTCCCTCATTGGCGGACCGTTATTGTGGTTCTGATACAGAAGAAGATGACTTCGATCTCGTTGCTGAGGTCGCGGAGGAAAACCCAAAGAGCTTTCGAACTGACGACAAAGCTGGAATCGAAGAGTATGTGAAGTTCTTACTGTCACAGTTCACCGGTGTTTTGCTGAAAGATATTGTTCTTCGCTGGGTGAGCGTAATGCGTGATACCGGCGGTAAGTGGCTGGAACCATATCAGAAAAAGACGACGGAAGGAATTCAAGTACAACGACCTCCTCCTGAGCAATGGCCGGAAGGTGTTGAGCAAATTGGCCCTCCTCACCTAAAGAAATCAAGTATGTGCCACACACTCACATACCACCCGAATTGTTGAGTTAACCTGGGCAGAAAACGTCCTCTTGGCCACCCGTATCTTGTTGGCCTTCTTCTATTTTCCAGATGAGGTCTTCGTACGAAACTGGATCGTTAAGCTCGAGAAGTCCATCGAGTCCTATTTACATAGCGATGCCGCAAAGTTCAGCTCCTCATCCAAGACTGGAGACACATTTTTGAAAAACAAAGACCTTGCGCTTCAGGTCATGCCAGAGCTATTTGGCATCTTGAAATCTGTGGAAGACTACGAAGCAAACCGTAGAGACCCTGAACCACAAGATCTTGCCCCAGAAACCGTTACTTGCCGTCGGTACAAGGCACCCAAAATTTCCAAGAAAAGGAAGTCGAATGAGCTCAAGCAGAGGAGTAAAATCACGCAGAAAGAGCGGGCCCTGCAGCAACGGGCAAAGACTCCACCGCCACGCTCAGCGAAGCGGATCTCCAAGAAGTGTACCTCAGAATCAACCCGTCCAGCGGTTGAACGCAGGGACTCCCCTGAGCCGAAACAGTTGGACGATTCCTCCTCGAGCTTCGACTCAAAAGTTGTTACGCAAACTGTTCCTTTCACAGAGCACAATACCAATTACAGTTTCAGTTCAAGCTGCGCTTCCTTTGAGTCCGATCCGTATGATTCCCAGTCTATGGGTCATACGTTCAATCAAATGCCTGGCTTGGAGGGGGCTTGTGGCTTTGTAGAAGGGCAATACTCGCGGCAATTCTGGTCTCCTGACATGGCCAGTTACCATGAATTTTCTGTTCCATGCGTTCCAGATTTCCAAACCACCTCAACCGCAGACTGTCCTCCGCTAGAGTCCCCGGTGATGACTGATATGAGCAACCTCACTGTTCACGATCCGTCTCAGACCAAAATATCGATCCCGCATGGAATTCCGCTCCACCACTCAGATATGCACACAGCGGGCTTCTTTACTGCACCACCACAGGGAGGACTCACTAATAATCTTTCCAGTGAATTTTCGAGATATACCACTTCTGCAGGATATGAGCGGTCAAGATTTTATGAAACCGCACCAACCCTGTCCGACCTACCACTAGACGCCTCTGGCTCCTGCTGGTCACATGCCTCCTAGTTGCGCAGTTTCCGTCGCACCCGGGCATCCCGACTTACTGCTGTCGATGACCCAACATCACCGCAGACCTACATCGACCATAGCGTTTGCATTTTCACCTTACGAGGGACGACTCTTGATGACCTGTTAGTCGATTGCTTTGACTTTCGCGCAAGCTCTATACCCCTTTCGCTTTGATCTCATTTTCGAATTCCTCGGCCTGGCTTCAACCTACTTCAACCATTTCCGCATTCCTTGTTTTTCCAAAAAAAAAAAAAGTACTTCGCCGACTGGACGACACTGCATTTCCCCGTATCGGTATTACGAAGTATACGACCGTCGATCTGACAATCGACATGATGGCCTCACGACAGCATTTCTGGCTTTGGCTGCGTTTGTTTGAACAGACTTCGGTATACTTTATTCTGCTTACACTTACATCTCTGCATTTTCTGGATCTCATCACTGGCGTCTTTGGATTTGCTGGCTTTTCTTGATTCGACACTGGGCTAATTTTTTTTGGCTTCCGCACTCTCCTCTGCACGTCGAATGGGCGCGCAAGATGCATCTTGGGCGAGGGATTTCCATAGCGACTCGCCCATATTGATGCCGTTCCACACCCATCACCTCCTGGCCTCATTTTAGACAACTATTCCACTAATTTCGCCCCGTTCAGTATTTCATTAGCATCTTTGCCCTCAAAACCTCGAGGTACCTAATACAGAGCTGCACCGTGCAGCTCAGCTCTCTACCGTCGCTGTATGTCATGCCCAAAAGGAACCAATATGATTAACGACAACATGAATTACCGCGCTTGCATCTTTAGGGCTGAAGATGAGCCCTCTCAGCTTGCTAGTATGTACTTATTTCGGAAAAATCTATATGCGTTGGGCACAATAGGTGTTCGATGAACGAATTTCGGTTTTGTCATAAATAAATCTTATAAACAATCATTACCAAAGAGCTTTTTGCGTGACTTGTACTGTTTCTTATATTTCTTGTGTTGTTTGCGCAGCTCCTTCGCCAGTTCACGTGATGTCGGCGAAATTGGTGACCCAATCCCCATGTGGTTCGTGCACTAGCTTCGCTACAACGGCGGCGGCTCAGACTCTCATCTTCAACCTCACCTTCAACTTCCCCGCCAACAAAGAAGCAACACTACAGCCACCCTGTTGCGTGTATCGACTGCGGACTGTTCAATCGCCGTGGGAAACCTCACTAATCACTTTTCTGCGTCCAGTTTTCTTCTTTCAACCGTCCAGCTTGCTCCCGTGCATGTTCTGGAGTCCGCGCAACTTCACCAAGCGACTATGACGCGTCCGAGGGGAAGGGGTGGACCACGCAGTGGAGGTGCTACTGCTGGAGGTGAGGGCAGAGGTCGCGGTGATAACAATGAGCGAGGAAGAGGTCGAGGAAACAACCCATACGTTCCTCCAGGAGGCCGCGATCAGTCGACAAGAGCGCGTGGAAGTGCTCGAGGCGGTTTAAATAACAACAGCCCAAGAGGTGGAAACATCAGCCGAGGACGAGGACGAGGAAAAGACAATCAGCAGGTGGGCAACGCCTTTCATCTGAATGCGCGTTCCCAACAATCAGCATCAAGCTCACAGTTGAGGTCGGCGTCACAGTTTCCGGGAGATTCCTCGGAGTCGCAACCAATGCAGCGGACCAAGAGCAACGAGTCCAATAGCTCGCAGCAGTCAAATAACTCGCAGAAGTCGGGAAGTCCCCGCAATTCCTTTGGATCTGGTGACGAGCAATCTACGAGTCGTAACTCTTTGCAGGGTCTAGCTCCCGATGAAGAGGAAAGGAGAAAGGTGCGCGCGCTGCGTTTTGCACCAAAGGGATCGGTCGACCAGACACGTAAAAATCCGAGTCCATTTACACAACCAGGCTCTAGCGATCAGCGACCAGCCAGCAGGAGTGGCTTTCCACAGTCAGGATTCAGCGGCCAACAGCAGAAGCCGAACACCCCATTCACACAATCAGGCTTTGGCAGTGAGCAGCAGAAGCCGAACAATGCTTTCGGACAGCCCACCTTCGGCATAGCGCAAGAGAAAGAAAGCAGCCCTTTCGCCCAATTTGGCGCCGGGAATGACGCACAAAAGAACACAACCCCCTTCTCCGGGCCAAGCTTCGGTGGCCAGAAACAGACAGGCATTAATTTCTTCGCGCAGTCAGGCTTCGAAAATGAGCCACAGAAGGGCATCGGCTCCGTCGGACAGAGAGGCTTTGGCAATGCGCAACCAAAAGGCGCTGGCTCCTTTGAACAGACGGGCTTTGTTAATACGCAACAGAAAGGCTCCAGTCCCCTTGCACAGACAGGCTTCGGTCATCTGAAACAGACAAGCAGCAGTTCCGCCTCTCATTCAAGTCCTCCACGCCTTGCCAAGCTCCAATCCACTGCGAACATACCTAAGTCGGATTATGCCAAGCGATATGAATATGTAAGCGCACCACCTTATTTTGCGATACCAGGGTTTAACTAATCATGTGTACAGCTGAAGTCTCAACGCCCCAAGGAGATCGCGAAGGCCGTGGCCGCAAAGAAGATGGCTGACCCCGACCCAGATGTTAAAGTGAGCCTGGAAGGCGCCATCAATATCGTTGGCGAATGTGAGGATATGTGTCCCGAATACGAACGACTGCGCCGGATTGTTCAAGACGACGTGATGCCGCTCGAATGCGTACGTACGCTTAGTGTTATCTATCTACATGGAACGGCAAGTTCACTGACTGAGACACAGGACCCAAGCACACTCGGTGGGAAACGCTGGGACCGAGTTCCCGACGAAGCACGCATGATTAAGAAGTTTCGGCGGTCTGCAGCGGGCGTCGAACCCCAGATCCCATCCGACCTCCGTCCTCCCAGGACCCTAATGGTACATGTGCAGCGACTTCTTTCTACCTCTTATGCTAACGATACGTAGAAAACTGTCGAGTATATGTTCGGGCCTCTTCTAGACCAGACTGATTTCACGACTGCCAATGCGTTCCTCTGGGATCGTAGCCGTGCTATTCGAAATGACTTCTCTATCCAGGATTCGCGCAAACCCGAAGACCTTAGAGTACAAAAGGATGTTTACGTGCGCATCGCGCGCTTCCACGTGCTGTCCATCCACCAGATGACCAGGACAGATGTGACAATTCCAGACACATACTCTCAGCAGCAAGATGTGGAGCAATTTAAAAATACTATGCACACTCTTAAGGAGATCATGGGGTCAGAAAAGATCAAGGCTTCTTCAGATGAAGGCGAGATAGCAGCTTACGACATCGTCTTTGGTATGGTTGTAGGGCAGGAGCAGAGAGGGTTTGAGATGTATCCTGCATACGTGCAGGAGCACCCTACGTTCCAGGCGGCATACAGGATAATGAGAGCGGGAACTATGGTAAGAGAAAATCAGGGCCGATAAATCCATCTTTGAAGAGACTTATTGTTTACCATGAGTACCAGGGATTCTTTAACGAAATTCGGTCTCCGGCCACGCCATACCTTCTCGCCTGTGCCGCCGAATACCATTTCAACAACGTCCGGCACGCTATGATCAAAAGGCTCGTGACTACATATCGCCAAGGAGGGCCCAACCGCATCGAGGACTGGAGCATTGCCGATGCAACCACTGCCCTTGCATTCGATACCGCCGACGAGACCGAAGCTTTCTGCAAGCACTATGGCCTGTCCTTCAAGAATAGTGCAGATGGCACCCGTTTCCTTGACTTCAACAAGGCTCCACGGAATGGTCTCGATAAGGTCCATATTTGGACCAAGAGTGCTTTCTCTAAGAATTTGGTTGAGGCCAAACGACACGGCCAATCATGGTCTGATTTGATCTCCGGAACTGAGGCACCTAGCCTCCCAGCCCCAATTCCAACTGCCTCGTCGATTCCACTAGAAGAGGCTGACGACTCCTTGTTCGTTCCTGAAACACCGTTTAATGCTGTAGGAAGTAGCGCCTTTGGGCTTCCATCTTCCGGAAAGCTGGATGCATCTGTCAGCCCGTTCAAGCCTGCAGATCATGTCTTCCAAGCCGGGAGACAGGAAGAGAGCCAGAGTAGCCCAAAACCCCCCTTGGACCCGGTGTTTGGGAAGCCTGTTGTGTTTCCACCTGCGGCCTCCCCCTTCCAGTTCCCAAAGGCAGCTGGAATCACCAGCCCTGCCTATCCCGTCAGCCTACCTACCCAGGAGGTTCCCGCTGCGGCCCCTGCAGCAGTTCTGCAGCCAGATGCTGCACACCTAGAAGAGCAGCGAAGAAAGGAGCAGTTGGATCAGGAGAAGGCTGCTGCGCTGGAAGAGCAGCGCCGACAAGAAGAATTGCAGCGTCAAAAGGCAGCTGCTGAGGCGGAAGCGCAGAAACGGGAGGAGATGAGGCTGCTGCTGCAGCAACGGGAGGAGGAGGCGCGACAAGAAGCTCTGCGCCTGCAAAGGCTTCGAGAGGAAGAGCTACAGCAGCAGCGAATTCTGGAGCAGCAGAGACAGCAAGAGCAATTGCGGCAGCTGCAGCTGCTGCAAGAGCAGCAAGCAGCTCTTGAGGCTCAACGGAGACAAGAGCACATTCAACAGCAGAAGGATACTGCTATGGGCAAACTTGCCCAAAATGTCGTCCTCCAAGCCTCTCAAACAAACCGTTACAGGTCTGAAGATGGCAAGACTGGTCTGTTATTTGACATCGTTGAAGTCACAGTAGAAGACATTTTTAATGACGTCAAAAGTCAAATGGATCTGGAGAAAGCTGACGATTTTATTCGCCAACATTTGGTTAAGAAAGTCTACGCGTTTTGGCGTCAGAAAGCTCATGCAAAGAGACTGCGAAGTCATGGACAACGACGGCGACAACAGATCGCGCAGGGTGATTTTGGGCATTCGGTTCTGGGACCACAACCGAAAATGTCAAATACAACAGTCTCTAGCTTCCAAGAAGACGCTGGTAGGATGAATGCAGCGGGCGATAGCGATACATCGAGACACTCTATCACGCGTCAGGCCCAACGGAAGACTTCCAAAGCTCCAAAAACCAGGGTGAAAGTATCAAATCCCCCGAATGCAACCGTTCCAACCAGAAGTGCAACAGGCTCCTCACCGGAACCAAGGATGAAGAAATCATTGTTGGGCACTATGTACAACGACCCGAATGAACGTTTAGATCGCACGCAGACCGATTGGTTCAAGCTGAGAGCACAAGGCATAGACCCAAGCACCCGTCGCCGGAAGCGAAGCGCAGAAGTTAACCCCAAAGACAATGCAGTCACAGGCCATCAACGTCAAGGTTCCAACGACCAGAAGAGATTGTGCACGTCTCTCACCTCCCGCACAACGCCATTGCCTCCACCAGCCGACGACGAGGAACGCTTTGCTCGGATTCGTGCTGTTCTGCAAAAGTCTAAGCAGACATCAACGCCCCCTCAACGAATCAGCTTCACGCCTCGTCAGTCTTACGGTAAAGCTATCACTCAAGCCAAAGCACTTGACAGTGATAACCATCCCGTTCTCCAGCCAGCATGCGAGAGGCACAGGATCTTTGATGAGACTGAGGCTTTCTCCCCCGAGGAGACTGAGAATCTACATATCAATGATTCAGCGGAGAAGAAATCCGTTTCCTCTGCATCGAAAGCTACGCCACCGACTACCTCCACATTCAGCCGCAGCTTGCCTGTCCTCAACAAGTTCACCAGTAAGGCCAGCAATGTCAATGTTCCAGCATACCGCCTTCGTACTTCTCGGTTCATTCCAAAGGAACTCTATGGCAAAGGTCGTGAAGCTGTCCGCGATTTCAGAGCCAGCTTGAAGCCCAAGG
The DNA here is from genome assembly GCA_010093945.1 of Delitschia confertaspora ATCC 74209. Lineage (NCBI taxonomy): Eukaryota > Fungi > Ascomycota > Dothideomycetes > Pleosporales > Delitschiaceae > Delitschia > Delitschia confertaspora. The sequence goes on along the minus strand of ML994322.1, from coordinate 1,618 downwards.
GTGTTACCAAGTCGACTTTTATTACGAAACAGCGACAGGCACGGCAGGGTCCACTTATGCTTTCAAGCCCGTTCCCGGCCCAGCAGTCGTTCGTTTCTCAGGCTCAGAGTCAGGTCAATAATGATGACGATTTCAGTCTTTATGAGGATGAGAATGGACAGCTTTTGAGCGCAACTGATCAAGATGAGGATGGCGATGCCGAGATGAGCGGAGAAGATGAGGAATATGATGATGATGATGACGATGATGATGTTGAGGACCAGGAAGAGCAGGAATATGAGGAGAATGATGAAGAAGACCAGCGCACTCGGGCTTCTAACTGGAGCGTTGGCAGCAGATTCAATGCCGGGGCTCAAGAGGAAGAGAAAGGCGCCAGCGTTGATGATGCCATTGAGTTGAGCGATTAGATAGGACGATGTCCTTATTTCGCAAAAGACAAGATGGATATGGATCGAGTGCGCATATGAGATTACTGAGTCGGCCTTTTCTCTTTCTTTTCGACTTTTCTGATGGGCATATCGACGCTGCACTCATATCAGCGATGCCCCAAAAGGCTTCTGGCACCGATGACTTGGCGGACGACCAAGCGGATTATCTTTCAATTTCTACCATGCGCAAAATAGGACTCCGGTACCGCTCACCGTTGGGAAGACCACATGACCGCTTTCCTTTATTCTTCATATATACTACCCTTTTCTTTACACAAGACTTTGGTACCCACGACGAAACTACATGGCGGCATCTTCCATATCGGCGATTCACTACAAGGCTTATGCTACCTACTGATTGTCGGTCTGAAGTGACCGGACAACGGCCGCCATTTTTCAGTTCCTGCAGATTCTTTTCATGTACAATACCCTTTCTTTCTATAAGATCGCCTCTGATACCGATTACCAGGCGGAAACCAGACGGTGACTTCTTTCATATCGGCGATGTATCAAAAACTCTTGCTACCTACTGATTGTCGGGCGGGAGTGACCAGACAACGGCCACCTCTTTCTCGTTTCTTGCAAATTTTTGCATGTACAATACCCTTTCTTTCACTTTTACTTTTTTTTTTCTTTTTCATGAAAAGACCTCGGCTGATGAGGCTGGTGGATTTTTCTCGCACTTGGGAGTTCGGACCAGGCATGCATAGCGAGGTGTCTGGGAATTTAGGAGCAAAATGGTATTCTGGAACGGATGAATGATGGTGGTGATAAACCATTGCATGGTGTTTCTGGGTGCTTGTTCAGTGGGAGGTTTATTGTTTTAGGCCTGATACCCTGAATTGGGTGAGACATTGTGTTATTGAAGTGTTTGTAATGGGTGCTTTAAGCGAGTAAGATGTGATGTGGATGGTGGTTTTTGATGTTTGGGTTTGTGCGTGATATGCTGAAATGAATGGGATAACTTTAACAAATGTTTGAATGGTGAAAGGTTTCTAGCTTTTGGTTTCTTTGGTTACGCGTAGTAGATAAAGAAGGCCGTCACTATGCTCCTGCTGTTCTTAAATCACTTCTTCCCCTTACCCCTTCTTTCCCTTACCCCTTCGTTCTTTAACCCCACCTCCTCCTAACTCTTCCTTTTCCTACACCGCTCTTTGACTCCTCCTCCTCCTCCTCCTCCTCCTCCTCCT
>ML994321.1:0-19818 GCA_010093945.1 Delitschia confertaspora ATCC 74209 | reverse complement strand
AGCCTACCTATCTTAATTTCTCGACGGTAACTCCCGTTTTCTACCCTAAAGAAAAAAGACACCTTAAATCTCCCCGAAGTGACTCCACTTATTCTCTAAACTGTAAGAATTCTCTTTTCTCTCTGCCTAAAACCGCGTCCAAAGTCTCTCTTAAAAAAAATTTTCATGTTACGTCTCCCTTTTCACCTTATCCTCATTCCCACTCTACCACCACAACTACCATAACGCTACCGCCACAGCATTCGCCTCTATCTACCCTATTCCACCAAGTTTTCCCCTTTACAAAAATGCCTCGCCTCCGCACTTGCTTGCGCGCTGTCTGCTTCGTCGCCGCTGGCTTCTTCCTTCTGCGCGTTGCTCTGCTCTGGACTGCGGCCAACGAAAAGGATGTCTGCCCTGCTGGTCTGCAGCCGCGGTGCTGCAATACGTTTGATTACTGCAAGGATGGTATACCGCTCCGCTCTCTTTCCCACTTTCTAGTTTCCAGATAGGCCGACGCTAACATTGCGATACATAGCCAAATTCCCAGACGGTAGAGAGGTCCAGAGTCGCGCTGAGCATATAGGGTCTTGTGAGGCGTTTGCAAGTGGGTGGGCTGTGGCAAAATGTTGTAGGCCGGGGAAGAGCAGGGTTAAGGTATGTATAGAGAACTGAAAATAGGACCGAGATGCAGAGCTTCTGACGAGATGAGGATACAGGATGCGAAATGCAGAAGGCAAATGGGGGGTTGGGAATACTGAACTTGTTCCTTGGGCTGTTCTGGGTGCTGCGGGACGGGATAGGCTCTGAGATATAGGACCACAAGAGGGGAGATAATAGCGACGAAACGGACTGGGTTCTAAGAAAATAACACAAGGAATACGAGTTCACGTAATGGGGAGCTAAGAGTGGGAAGAGACATTGAAAATGTATTGTAATTAAATGAGATTGGATTTCCGGGCTACCTAGCTATACTAGGGCGAAAGGGAAATGCAGAAAACATAGTCCGCCATGCTGATGTGAAAACGCCGCTCATGAGGCATCGTGCCCGTGTCGTAAGAAATGTTGTGGATATAAACCATGCTGTCCGTGTATCGCCACCACCTCACCTATCACCGGTCCTCAGCTGCCTAGCAAATCCCACATTGTCATGAGATCTTCCTCCCTTCCATCACCCACAACCTAAATCATAAACCCCACAATCGTCTAGAACATCTCCAAACTATCCCTAACACACTTCCTAACCCTCTTCTTAAACTCCAGTGTATTCTCCCTCCACAGTGCCGCAGCCTCCACATTGGCCGGGCTCTCGTCGTTTGGGCTAGACAGCATGCTAATCACGGAGAGCAGGATGGTTTCGGGTGTTTGCACGGGGGACCAGCGCTCCGCGGTTGATTCGTAGCCATATTTGTCTTCTTCCGGGGGGTGCAGGATCGAGATGCATACGTCGCCGTTGGGGTAGACTTGGGGGGGTGGTTAGCTACGTGAGGGATGAGGAAGGGGTGATCCAGTAATAGAGGAAGAGGAAGAGGGAAGAAGAAGAAGACACACTGTTTGGGTGAAAGATTGGGGTCTCGAATCGCATCTTCGGTGGCATGAGGGGGTACTCAGACGGGAACGAGAGACGGGCGCGGAAGAAGCCGCCTAGTGACTGGTCAGTACCACTCCAAAACACCCAAATTTAGGCGGGAACCCGCAGGCTTGGAGAAGAGCATCACATACCGCCGTAGAATTTGCACTCATCACTGATCATGAGCATGACCTCCCACTCGAAGACATTGTTATCCATAAGGCCGCAGCTGATTCCCGGAATATCCTTGTCGTTTTGCATTTGCTTGAGCTGGCGGGCCAGAAGGCCTGCGGCGGCGGAAGAACTTCCCATTGTTTCTGAGAGGTGGGTGTATGGGGGCAGGATTGAAGGTGGGTTGAAGGTGGGTTGAAGGTGGGTTGAAGGTGGGTTGAAGAGGGAGGTTTGAGATGGTGATGCTGCGGAGAAGGGGGGGGGAGAAGCGGAGGGTTGGAGGCGGAGGGGCGGGTCTTAAAAGGGTAGCAGAGGCAATATGGGGCTTCCTACAGCGGTGCAGGTGAAGCTGGTGTGGAAGGAGCTAGAGGCGGAAGATTCTGCAGGTGGAGGGTTTGGGATGTGGTTGTGGTGGCGGGGTGAAGGTGGGATGGAGTTGAAAGGGAAATTGAAGTCGGCTTCTGAATGGGATTAATCAATCGCACAAAAGGCTGGGAGTGTATGTTAGAGACTTACAAAATGTCCACCGCGAGAGGAGTAAGGAATCCACCTGTGATGAGAGTTGAAACTGTATTTACCGGTGAATTCATTTAAATTAGGTAGTTCTTATGTAGTTGACCGAGCCGCAAGTGGCGGCGGATGAAAGCCGAGATCAGAAGATGGCTCGTTCCACAAACAAGGATCTTGATATTGATAAAAAGCTTGTTCCTAACTACTGTCTTCACCATACGAAAGACTTCATGTCTAAGAGGCTATCCATTTGAAGCCTATAGATCCCACCTTTCAGTTTCGAGAGACGCCAGATTGATGAAAGGAGTGTCGATGGCAAGAACTCCGCTGAACTCGATGTCATTGGGTGGAAGGACGAACGAGAGGATCCATTTGCGGATTGCTGGTGGAAAGGCTTCGGGTGGGAAGACGTGGCGGTGGTGGGGAAGAGGGTGGATAATTGAGAAGAGCCTGCATAACAGTTGAAGGTAGAAGGTAAGTTAATAGAAATAGGAGGAAGAAGAATTCTTAATAGTAGAACATAGATTAAAGTGAAATGCACAATGTTGAAGTGAAAGAATGCTAAAGTGTAAGCTGAAACTCTAGTCTTACCTTTTGGCTGGACCACCTTTAGGAAAAGGATTAAGCTGGTGGATCAGGCTGGTATATTATACTAATGGTATAACATAGCGCCTATTTACCTAGATATCTATTCTGCCTCCCTACCCTTCCTAATCTATCTTTCTTTCCCTTGGTAAATGAAACTCAACTCAACTTAACCAACTCTTTCTTTTCCTATCGGTGCCCAATGATCCTTTTTCTAGCAGCTCTACATTGCATTCACCAGACACGTAAATATCATTGTTACCTACTGATATACTATACCCAGGAATTTCCAGAATTGCCATATATCTAATTCAGGATGTTACGCTTCACTATACTCTTTATGGAATAGATTGGTCCAGGTTTAGGGATGGTCGGTATGATATAGGAGGTAAGACATTGTGAACCATATGGTACGTAGACATAACCTTAAAGTAACAAATAGCGAGTTGAGACACATAAGTAATGCTATATATGATAATAATAATGATAATAATAATTCAATTTAACGTGCTACCTGGTTCCCAGCCGGGTCTATGAGAACGCAACATCAATGCGTAGAGCAAAGTGAGCCCAAATCCAGCAGAGTTCCCCTCTAAAGTCCAAACCCTTTGCCTCTCCCTTACCCTATACCATTCTAATAGCTATGCTCGGTAACGTCATGAAATAGTGAACTAAATCGAAAGGGATATGCTGAAATGACGAAATAGCGAAGAGAATTGAACTAATATACATAAGTTAATAGAAATATAGTATAGCATATGATTGAATCGACCGGACACTTATCCCGCCTTCCCACCCTTCTCTATCTCCTCCCTATTTACTGCCCTATTTTTGGATGGTCCTTCTCAAATTCATCCTAACTCACGAACACTAGACACGTGAATCTCATCGTTACATGTTAATCAACCACATCTATATTTCTAGGAAAGGTAGCTAAATAGAGCCCGCGAAAGTCATACATCGCTCTATACCTAACCAAAGAGGGATAGAGGTAAATAAATCAGGTGCAATGATTTAAAAGAGAGCGGAATGAAAGAAGTGTGTATGTTTTGAATTGGTATCGTAGGTTAAACAACTAAATACAATGTGCCACCATGCTCCCACCGTCTCTCTTACCCCCACTGTACCCAAACAAATCATGTACAGTTATTCATATCGCACAACGATTTACCATCGCTCTGTCAATATACCCATTCATTTGTCTCCCTTTTGTACAGATCTAAACAAGGAAGGCAGTCATAGGAGCTTGCCGATACGGCACTGTCCGGCCTCCTACTCTGTTGACTCAGCACCATCGCATCCTAAAGCACCACGAAGCTCACCATCTCTACTCCTCTACCTCTCGCCCCCAACGCTCCCCAACCACATTATGCTTACACCCCTCCGCCCCCCTGCCCAAAAAAGAACCCATCAAAAAGATCAAAGCCATTCCCATCGCTCCAATCATGATTCCCATCAAACCCAATCCCAAACCCCAGATCCTGAAGTCCGCCCGCCGCCCCTGATGTATCTCCTCCTAATCCCTCTCCTAGTCCCCCTTGTCTACTACCTCCACTATTTCCTCCTCCTCCTCCTCTCTCCCCACCACCACTACCTCCATTTCCCCCGGCGGATCCGGGAACAGGAAAATGGCCCAAGAAATCGAGGTCATTGAAGCCGAAATCTGGATACGCGGAATGCGGAATGGTGGAGAAGTTGTTGTAGGGAAGGGAAGGCGTCATGTTGTAAGACGGGGACTGTGAAGTAAGCGGTGGGGAGAGGGAGTGGGATTGCGGGAGCGTGGTGCTAATATCCTGCATCTGTTGTGGGTGTGGATGCGACGCGCGGCGGAGATTGGGGTCGTAACTCTCATAATTTTGTTGGTGTCTCAGTTGAGGTGAGATGTGCGGTGGTAATTGCTGTGGTTGGTGTTCTTGTTTGATTTGAGTTTGTTGGGATTGTGAGGGTGGTGGTGGAGGCCGCATGCTGCTGCTGACGCGGTTACTAATGCGGCTATAGGAGCGCTTATCCGTCTCATCTTCCGAAAACAAATCCCTAAGATTCATGTCGAAGCGAGGAATAGGCCGACGACCACCATTCCCACTATTCATCTGTGAGAAATAATTATTCGGTGGGAAAACCCCCATATCAGTCGGAGACCGAGCATCGGGCTCGGAGCTATATGTCGTAGTTGGAGGGGATTGCATAGGGGAGCCGGAGAACGAAGAGCGTTGGATGGCGCGGAGGGCTTGGGGTCCGAAGCCGGTTGTGGACATGCACATTTGGATGGTGGCTTTGCTCATGCGGTCGAAGGCATCACGGCAGGCTTCTGCTGGGGGACATTTTTCAATGAGGTCGCCGAGAACGGAGGTGGCGGCGAGGACAGTGAAGTCTACGTCGTCGAGGGACTATGGAAGGTGAGATGATGAGATAAGCGGAAAAAGGGCAAGTTGGCTCACTAGATGACTCCGTACAATCGGTGAATGCCACACAGCATAGAGGAAAGATATACCTGTTAGAGGTTAGCATAAACGTAGTACAGAGAAGTCTCGTGCTGTAGGAGCGGTCCGAGCTGTAAGGGTACTCTGATGCTGTAGGAGCTCTTATGCCGTAAGGGAGCTCTTATCCCATAAGGAAAGCCTTGTGTCGGAAGAAATATTTCCGTGCTGTAAGAGCATCTCGTGATGTAAAGAGTCTATAAGAAAAGCACCTACCAGCCATGAACAGGTGATGCGTCGCCAGAAATGTATAGTTCACCAAGTGCACTCGATGGAGCTGGCGATACAGCTTAAGCACCTTCTGCCCTGCCTCTGCAACCTTAAGAAACACAAACTCCTCATCCTCCCTCTCCTCCATATTCGCCATAGAAGGACTAGATACCCCCCCATCAGTCGTCCCCAATTCCCCAGCCAGCCCAGACGGAACAACCAGACTTTGCCGATACAGCATAATAATAGCCTGCCAATAATTGAGTTCCAAAAACAGCGGCGAAAACTGCACCCCCGCATCCTGCTGCGTAGGAGCCGAGTCCTTCCACTCTGACAACCTCCTATCAATATCCAGCCGCCAGGCCCGGAAACTCGAAAACTTGGACAGAAACGGGGATGGTAACTTAGTGTGTATAAATTCGTTGCCCTGGTTCGCTCCGCCCGCCCTTGCTTGCTGCGCTTGTCGATGTTGTAGCACTTGAAGAATCTCCGATTGCAGGAGACGGAGGCGGAAGTAATGGTACGACACGACCTTGTAAGTCGGTTTCTCCTGATGGGCCGGCGGTTCTAGGAACCCTTCCTTTGTAATGAAACGATCATCCAGCATCGAAGGGAATTCCGTGGTCACGACTTGGTCTGTGATGCCGAAAGGTCTCCCTACGCAAGTGCTCACTAGCCGGTCGAGGGAGTAAACACACCACCACAGCCGGCGACGAAGATCACGTACCCACTGTCTGCGTCCCCTTTCCTTCTTGTCTATCTTCGCACTGCCGGTAGCCGTTGCGCCGCTGCTCCCAGGCTCAGCCTTTGTCTCGGGTTTTCCAAAGACATGGTCTTCCGAGCCAGAGGACCCATCTATGCCTACTCCATCCTCATAGTGTAACCCCAGATCAACACCAAGCCGGACTGCAACACCGACAATGTACCACAGGCCCGGCGCCACGGGTCGAAGCAGGGCAAAGCCCGCCAACAGCAAAACGGCCTGCAGCTCTTCCAGCCCTCCGCCAAACCCATCCGGGCGGTCCGCCGCGGGTGAGGAGCCCAGGAAGGTTTCGAGGTGGACGATGGCCGAAGCGTGGTATTCCTCGGGTTGGTGCTGCTGGCCTGCCAGTCGCCGCCTTTTATTCATGCGGGGCGATTGCTCGCTGGAGGAGGAGGTACTGCACTGTTCCGAGCGCGGAGAATCTTCAGAAGAGTCGGAGCTGCCCATGATGATGCCCGCGCCAATCGCGAAGACGATGTTGAGCATGTAGGACTCGCGGGATGTCCGGTGCCGCTCGCCAGAGGCGTAGACGCGGTCGAACATCTCCATGAATTCGCCGCGGTGTAGGATGGGGAGCTGCGGATTCGCATGTTCGAAGTACAGCTCAACGAGTCGCGCTCCGAGTTCGCGATCCGGGAAGGGGGCTTGTCGGATGGTGGGCTTGGTATGCAGGCCGAAGAAGGAGTCCCTCATGGATGTTCCGCCGTCGGCTACGGTTCCAGGAGCTGCTGCTTTGGTTCCTCGCACACTTCCACGGTCTGATGAACTACCCGATACGGAGCTCTTGACTGCTGCGAAGACGACTCTTGCGAAAGATATTCCGGATGTGGATCCTAGGTATCGTGGATCACTGGCTCCTTGGACGGACACCATTCCAATATTCGAAACCAATTTTGTGAGTTTCTCCCTCTCCCACCTCTCATTCTCTTCCTTCGACCGACCGTCTGGTATGCTGGTAGGACTGTTCCGATATTGCGCGGGTGCACCCGCGGGGATGACAGGTCTGCTTGCCCCGGGTCCATTGGCAGCAGTGTTACTGGGAATGAAGTTCCCTGGTGGTGCGAATGGGATAGAGTGTTCTTGGAGGAGTGATTCGAGGTACGACACGCGTGTCTCTAGGTAATAGACGTAACTGATGGGGGTTAGCTAGCTATTTGGGTATCGAGCACAGGGCATAAACAAAAGTGAGGGGTTTCGGTCATGCAAAAAAAGAAATCCCCGCCTTCGCCCAAAGCAACAATTGAGAAGATATAACACACACCTGCGAGGTATCTCCCTTTTGGTGATGGGATCATATCCGGTGCACTTGACATTGGCCTTATCGCACGACGCACACGAGGGCAGACGTTGGTCACAGCGGTTCTTGCGAAGACGACACCGATTGCACGCGGAGACATTGCGAAAAGAGGACGCGGAGGACGAGGCAGAGGTGGCCGAGGAGGAAGCTGCTGGCGACGCAGGTTTCACCTGAGCAGCTACATCCTGTTGCGGAGAGCTACCGTCCCCATCGTGAGAGGAAGCCTCCTCCAGGGAACGCTTGAGGCCGGTCATCAAGGCGCATGGCAGGATTGCAGTGGAGCAGGGCTTGGGGTGTGTTCGCGCGCGTTCACGGTTCACGGTTCGGCGGAACTTTGGACTTCAGTAACACCCGCAACGTCGACGCAGCACTACGCAAGTGATGAGATTCCCCGCCCGCGTTTCTGTTCCAGGGCTGAGTCCGGGTACAGGGGACGGCTTGCGGGGGAGAAGTGAGGCGTGAAGGGCAAGGTGTGGAGGTCGAGCAACAGGGCGATTTGCGATCAGTTCTGTTGTCCATTTGTAAAAAGAAAATATTGTGCGAGGCCCCCCCCCCCCCCGGGATAAGATGACTATGCTGTGCGGGCAGCGGGTAGTGAGTAGTTCGTGTCTCTTATCAAAGCTAGATATCGGTAGTTTTTTGGATGGCCCGCATGCCTGATCGCTAGTAAACCTCGGAGAGTTCTGGTTTTGCACTCGAAACCGACGATTGTTCGCATCCGCTAGATGCTGCCAGCATCGATATATCTATCTATAAGCCTTCGCCGAATAACCTCCGTAGAGTTACAGTGATGCTTGGAATTTCTTGTTGATAGTTAAACTGTTATGCTTCCACAGCATAAGCTGACATAAGACCTGAGTTCGAAGTGGAAGTCTTACCGGCCATACTGACTCGTCCGCCTTATTATTACTTCTAGTATCCCCGTTCGTTCTATCCATGGTTCCCCTCACTAATAACTGCGTATGTCAGAAGGTTAGGGCCGCTGAGGCTGCATGCGACTTCAATTGCGATGAGCTCACTATTCACATTTCGAGCATAGTGGGTTCGAGTCCATGCACAATCCAAAAAAGACGTCAGCACTATCCAGAATACAAAATCCACCAGTTCGATGGAGAAATATGTGTCTATTAGATTCGATGAAAATGAAATTCTAGCACTACTGGGTATTATTCTTTTGATCCAACGCCGAATCTTGCCCTCGATCCCCTCCTTCGCCTAGTATGTCGTTTTAAGTCCTGGGAAACGTGTCTAATAAATGTTGCCCAAAAAGCCACCCAAAATTGTCAAATCATAATACAATGCAGATATTCCTTTCCAATAAATCTACGCCATTCATCCAATGCAAGCTTCCCAATTCGTACCGATTCGAACAAATCCAGAGGGTGCATTTTTCCAATTGGTGGCATCAACAGAACACATGATCAGTCTTCCATGCGCCCTGCCGCACGCCTACAGATATCACCCCCGAATACGCCGAAGAACCCGTCCATCCCATTCGCCCTGACAGCCGTGTTATTGCTTTGATCTCATAGCGTCGGTCGAGATCTCATCGGGAGTCATCATCTCGTCGGGCATAAGCGTTATGATGGAAGCCGAGTCATCAGAACCGGTGCTGACAAACGGATCGCAAAACCCGACCTCTTCGTCTACATCATCATCAAGGCGCCGAAAGCCTGGCCGTCTCCTTTCCTCTTTCATGAACACCCCTGGTAACCAGCCCACGATGGCAATGCCGGCGCAGGCCCACCATGCTACCCCGGAATAGCCAGCGACATCGCCGGCGCTTTCAATCACGCCGGATATTGTTGGGCCGAAGCCGCGCATGATGCTGGCGGAGGATGCTGCTGCCCCATTGATCGTCCCCAAGACCTTCTTCGAGGGTGCCGCGTTCGCTAACATGATGTTCAGCGAAGGGTAGGAGAGCGATTGAGCGGTGACTTTCCAGGCAAGGATCAATAGGATTCCAGGGATGCGGAAATGTTCGGGTAAAAGCGCTAGATAGGGAGTGATGAGGTACAGAAGTGGATAGGTGGCAATGGTGGCCCAGAAGGTACGGAGGTTGCCCAATCGGGTGCTGACCCAAGGGTAAACTACGAGCTGAGCAAACATTTGGAGGATCCCTTGGACGGAGAGGATGATACCGATTGTCTTCGTCGAGAAGTCAAATCCGCCTCTGAACTTGAATGGGAGGTGTAGAGGCGTGGTTGATTCGTCTTTGGACATCAAAATCGGTAATAGCTGCTCCAATGATATCGTATGGCTGTGTTTTGTTAGTCTGCTGATATACGAATTCGTGGGGGCCACCTACAAAGCTAGAATTCCATATCCGATGATGTTCAAGATAACTTGTTTAGTGAAGATATCACGTACTTTCCATGTGGGGGCTGGTGTCTTTTCCAGTGAGTAAGGAGGAGGATCCGCCATAGAAGTTCGAGAACTGCATAACGTGGGAGAGCTGCTTGTGCTGCGGTACTCGCACGGACTGTGATTCTCCAGCATCGACTGGAATTCGTCCAGATATCCATCCTTATCGGTGAAAGGCTTCTCAGGCTCGTGCCCTATGATCCTTGCCACAATCCATTTACCAGCTTCAAGCCCACGGTCGCGCTCGTGACGCTTGTCTTCGTGCGTCTCTTCGAGAAAGAGGATCCCGACCCCCAGGCCAAAAATGACAACCGCAGTGCATACAAGATTCGGCAGCAAGTAAGGATAGGTCTCGAACACAGAGCCGGGAGCAAAGAGCGTGGGGTAATTTTTCACTGGCTCGGCGAGAACTCCGCCAAGACTAGAGCCGATGATGGTGCTGTTGTGAAATGGTGAGTGTTATACAAAAGGGGGAAATTTTTACAGGAGCACATACCCGAGACACCACACGAAGGGCATGATAGAATAGGCCCGCGCTTGAGAAAAAATTTTTTTTAGTAAAAGCTTCCTAAGTCTCTTCGTTTTTGGAGTGCTCACGTTGCTGCTTCTCCACCGTGACCAATTCCGCAATGGTGGTTTGTAGAACACCCATGTTGCTGTAATGGGTGGTATTAGCTAAATTTCAGGAATCCCGTCGTCAGAGAATATGCGCTCACCCGTTCAGCAACCCACCCATGGCCCGCGCGAACAGGGCCATGTAGAGATTGTTCGAAAAGCCAAAAAGAAGCATGCTGACTCCAGTACCAAACATGCCGCCGAGGAGCACTGTTTTCCGCCCGATTCGGTCGCTCAGACGCCCCCAAAGAAGCCCGGTCGAGAATTCGGCAAAAGCAAATGCGGAAGTCACCATACCCACATACATGGAAATATGTGCTTTGTCGTGCGCGATTCCAAACGATTCGACCATGTAGTATGCGTATGGGAAAATTGACATGAACGCAATTGGTTCACATATCCGGCAGAGAGCTGAGGAGGATGTGAGTTAGCCAATTCCAGAAGCGGAAGAAGAGCGCTGACCTAGTACAATCATTTGTCGGATAGGAAAGGGAGTCGGATATTTCCCCAGGGCAGATGCCCTGCTGTCACGAGCCATTGTAATGTGCGGAGAAAGAACAGTCGAAAATAAAAAAAAATAACTAGACAATTGAACTTAGGATGGGTGAAAAATAGAAGAAGCTGAGAGGAAGGGCGACTCGTATAACTAAGTAGTTCATATGCCAGTCCACGAGGCCACTATGTATAGTCAGGGCGAAAGGGCAAAGGTCAGGAGCGGTTTGGGTTGTTATCGACACGACTGCCCCAACTTCGGGGAAGGGCTAGATATATAAGTGGCGTCCTGAGCGGATGTGAGAGCGGATGGAACTGAGACTAGGGCCAAGGATGATGGCGGCGGGGAGCAAACGGAGAGAAAAGCGGACGATGGCAATGGTGTGGATAATAAATAATGAGCGGATAGGGACATAATACATATAATGGGGCCAGCGCTGTGTTAATGAACGAGGGTCCTATGATGCCACGACGCCAACGAGAAACAGAGACACGGTCTCGATAAGCGACCATGATGCTGTGCTGGCGGTCGAATCCTGCCTAGTACAGGTCACTTGTGACTCTGTGGTGACCGGCTGTGAAAGAAGCGTGTATGCCCAAGAAGAGCAATGAGAAGCACAGCTGCTCCCACCCCTGAGCCTGGGCTAGGGCAATACGTAGGTACTGAAAAGCGCTCTGTAACACACAGGTCGAATATCGGCTTGAGCGGAAACCATAACATTGGACAAGGCGGGCCAGGGCAGCGTTGGGGGGGCGGGGGAGGGGTGTGGGAGCGTTGAGAGGAGGACGCCATGACTTGTGTAGCTTGTTGTAGGACGGCGGTAGGAAAAGAGGATCATCACAGCTCGTCCCAGCAAAACTTCTGTGGGCTTGCCCTAGTGCTGCAGCCTTCAAGCATGGCCCGTATCCCCGGGTTTGGCCATCAGAAGTCAGAACTGCACTAGAAGGGTACAGTAATCTACAGGGGGGTTCTCTAATTCTGGAATGCGAAACTGGAGAGCGAGCAGCGAAAGCAGCGCACACAGCATGGAGTGAACGTCTTGCCCCGAACCCCCGGTCCCCTTCTCACAATCATTGAGAAGAGCTACCAAACGTTCGCGGGAGCTAGAATACTTCCCCGATGACAAGCGCAACGTCAGTCCCGAGGAAGAGTATCCACAGTAGCAAATTTGAAATTTGTGTCTGGTCAGACACTCAGGGGAAAATGGGTTGTGCGATCGAACGTTGTGCGATCGAACAGTTTGACAAGTTTTGCAGTGCCGCGAGTCAGGGTCTTGAGGAAATTGTTCAGCTGTTATGGGGAATTTGGATAGCGCAGCTGGACCATCATCTTGGCTGTGGTCTGCCTTTGCATATCCATGACAGATGGGGGTTGGTGAGTATCAACGATCAAAACAACCGCAATAGCCCCGAAGAGAGCCTAAAATGGCGGTGAATAGTAGGTATGAGTAAGACCAGAGCGCTCATCGAAATCCATGTCGACACGCGGTGATTTGCGCTCTGGCTTCCTGGACGTTATTTCATACTCTATAGAGCGTGGTCCGGCACTTGAATTGCGGTCCAGGGCGGTTCTCCCAGCTCATCCATCGTTATGCGATGATGCAAGACGTACCATATCCACTCACATTCATCCCCCCCTGGTGCCTCCATGTCGAGACATTGCTTGATGGCACATAAATTGTCTTTATCATCTCGAAGCTCCCAGTGCGAAAATCCATTGGAACGGATACGCGATAGGGCAAGGTAGACGGTGAAGGACACCTATGCCGTGGATGAAAGACCATGCCAGAGTTCCGCTCATCATCCAAGTGAAACGCCCGCCGCTAGATGCCATCAGCTGACGCTCCCACGATAACCCTGTTTCTGGTGCTAGCTATCTATCGTGAATCGTCGGATGGTTTCTTTTCAAAGGCCGATCCGGGAAGGCCTTCCGTCGCGTGTCACCGGTTATGTTGTCAGATTCGAATCTCATCAACCGGCAAGCCCACTCAACGATGGTTTGCGCCCATTCAGACGTCGAGAATCGAGAGGGCAACGGCAAAGCAAACCGGTGATTTCGCTGTAGATGCGGCTGCAGCCAGTGGAGCTACACAGATGTCTCAGCAACGCCGGTGATAGAGCACGGATTCGCAGTAAGGCTGGGAGGCTACAATTGGTTAGGTGGCTTGCATTTCCCACGCGAGATGGGCCAGATGAACAGGGACATGCAGTGATTGATGCCCCAAGCTCAGACGTTCAGTCTTCTTTTTAGTGACTTCTAACTCATCGCTACCCAGCCGGTGTCTTATTGAAACTCCATCCCCCTTATTCACCCCTTCTGCTCTGTTGGCCGTCTTCGAGGGGGCTCCATAGGAACTGGGAGGAAAAAAACACCTTACTTTCTGTTCACACCCACGTGATGCATACAAGTACCGATGCAATGGTTCGCAATATCTCCGACTGATCTCCAGCATCCAGGACTCCCTCACACTTCGGACGTCATGCCTACGCTGAACCCCTCATTGAATCCTCCTAAAGACACCCTGCCCCGCTGCTGTACACGTGAGATGAGACTCACCGCATACCACAACACTATGGTTCTTCGAGGCCAGTCTTCATCAGGCTTCCGGTTTTGCAATGACTGGTGCCAGCACATTTGGGTTCGATCGTAACACAACATGAAGTAGGCCTTGGGTTCTTTTCGCACTTGGTTGCCATGGCCTTCGTATTGACAATTTGGTGTAGGTAGGGACGCGTTTACGAACCGTCATTCCATCAACTCCTGCCTCTCCCTTAACTCCCAAAATTCCAAGTGATAGTCCCGTCGTGCATACGCCCTGGCGGGACAGTTCTGCCCGCAGCCGAGTGTTCCATGCGCCTGGCAGCAAGTGGTACTTAACTGTCAAGCCGAATCCAGTGATATGGGCCACCGAACTCACAACTGCCGGCTGAGGACGTATTATATCTGGTCCTCCAACCAAAAATTCGGTATCACTTTTCTGCCTTGTCCGGCTGTCCTTATTGCCGAATGTGCGACTGGGGAAACGGGATATGTATCGTGGATGCTGATGTGAGATGGTGTGATACACAACAGCAATATCACGGCCTCGGAGTGGCTGCATCCTCGAAAGAACCCGCAGCCATGCATATTCCGATAATATCATGTATCCACTGACCCGTCTTCCACCCGTTTTCGCATCACGGCCTTGTTGTAACTGCACGCGGCACTAATGTCGGCCTTGTTCGGTATTCCGTGCAGGGTGCATTTCGGATCGATTCCAGTGCGAGAGTCACGGAGGATCACTTCGGGCGGCAATGAATCCGGCTCTGGATATGAGAGAGATGACTACCCAAGCGCCGCCTAAACTAGAACCTGCGGTAAAGGTGTTAACCGGAAGACTGTAGCAGCGTTTCAGCACCACTGGCATGGTGCCACGTCTTCTTCTAACTAATAGAATAAATAGCTTGTTATCCGGCCATGACCTCTTTCTTTGCGCCTCGGGAGCTTCACGATGATCGCCATGGTGTTGAGTGGGGGGGGGGGGGGGGGGGGAGATGGGGTAAAAATGGTAAGCTTTGCCTAGATACGGTCTAGGCCGTCACCCATGCCTAAGTGAAACGGACCGTCCCTCTCTCCGTCCTCCATCATCAACGTCGGCAACGCCCATTTCTTCCTCCTCTTCCTCCCGACATGCCTCTACCCGATTCTACACCGGCTCTTCTCTCGTTCCGGAAGCAGAATTTACTGGTCGAGTTGTAGGTCGTCGTGTCGACTTGGCAGGCTCGGGTCTAATTCTGCGCAGCTCTAGTCTTCGATACGCCCAACTCGATGGCGTTTTCGTGAGCATCACACCGGGAGACCCTTCCCTCTGGGTGGGCGTCTTATTTGTACAGAAAGGTAATACTCTGAGCTAAGAGCGCGAGCCTACCAGGCTTGCATACTTCCAAGACATGGAGGGTTGAGCACTTACCCCGTCAATGGAAGAACCAAGCTGCTGGAAACTACACGAATAGGAGAAACCTAATAAACGCGTTCATACAGGGCCTTATTCTTCCGCGGTCTTGCGTTTCCAAATATCGTTTCCGGCGAGCTACCCGACCCTGCCGCCGCTCGTTACGTTCTCCACGGACGTCTTTCACCCGCTCCTCACCCCACTCACAACATATACGTACACGACCGGCTCGTCAGACACGGATACCGTCAGTGCTACCGATGAAGAGAGATTGCCACCAGGAGGCTTTAGTCTGCGTCACGGATTCCCACACTGGTTTGGCCGCTCCCGCAAATTCGCAGCGAGTTCCCGCAATGTCAGCGCATCAGGGGCAGTCTCTCCCGCCCAGAGTCACACCCCCGTTCCTTCAGAAGCAACAGAGGCCGCAGTAGCCAGTGCAGACTTGGACTCAATTGCCGTGAGGCCAGTCAGGAGAGTGGCCATAGTCAAGATTTTGGAATACATTCGGTCAACGTTCACTGATGAGACGGTCCTGGACTCTATACCACTGGAAGCTGCGGCGAATCCCGGCGCATATCATGCATGGAGAGCTCACCGCGCGAGCCATTTGGGAGCTGATGGCTCACATACCCTCAATTCTGCATCCATTGAAGCTCCAACAGTGAGCACAGGAAAACCGTCTCCAAGTCCAGCACTGGGGATAAACCGGCGTCCTGAGGAGTGGAACTGGGAAGGAGTATGGGAGGAACGCGTGAAGAAAGCCATCAGAGCGAGCTTATCAGAACCTGTGCTCTATAACGGCACTTCGGTCGGTGAAGACCTTGTAAGTTGACCAGGCAGATTTGAGATATTAAAGGCTCATATAGTACAGATTCAATTTCGTGATACTGATGAGGAGAGTGTGAAGCCATTGAAGGAGTGGGAGAGCATATCTCCATCTATAAGGTTGAAAGATAGCACCTCACGATCTTGATGGCGGACCACGCACCTGGCAAGCTGATAATAATCATTTCCCTCTTAATTCTTAGAATCATATGTGAGGGCTTTTAAGCGCACTTTTATTTGGCAACAAGTGCTCCTTTCTACCTCAACGGCGTAAACTTTCGTATCATAAATCTAATTCAGGTATGTTCGGCCTTGTAAAACTTGTAAGAGCATAAAATAGAGACTGCTTCCAGAGATCTTCTAGGATCCCGTTGCAGCTCAGTAAGTTTCAAGAGTTGTGCTATGAGGCTCTTCAACCTATTCAAATAAGCAGGCTTTTGCCAGGATAAGTATATGCTAATATAATTCACATCCAGTGAGGCGTGCCTGTCAATATAGCCAAGGGTGTAATTACTTCATTTTCATTAGAGGAAAGTGCTCCATAGGTAATTATTACTGCCACTTCCTTAATTGATGCTTACAATTGCTTTTTGTATCCTTTTCGTCCCCCAATTCAGCCTTTTTAGTCAACCTCTAAAGGTCCGCCTCCAATGTGTTTGTACATTACAACGATCCATGCCACAGCTTCTATACGCCGCTTCTTCTCTCAGAATTCTTTTTATTTTGCCTTCAATTCTTCATGTTAGCATTCTACTATCTATCGGCACCAGTTGCAGCCAGTTCACTCAAGAAAGACTACTTCAGTCCATCGTCTTTCAGACCTACGTGCACCTAGCGAGTCTTCGCACCTTACAGAAAAGCGAATCTATCTTCGGTTCCCCTTCACCTCTGTCACAGACAGCATCATAGCTAGTCTGGTGAGGCAACACCACGTGCACACAACCGGGTACTGCCAAGGATGTCGTTGGGGTCGGGCGGTCTCCTCATCTCTTCTCCCTCGTCTCTGCGCCCTCAACCTCTCTGCATCATCAAGCAAAACGCACCTGGGAAACGAGTGTGCAGACGGAGCAACCGGACGTCTTCCTTCCGGCCATCAATCAGCATGTTTGCCGCTCCAGTTCTTAAGGGGCCGCCTTCGCTGCATCTCACAGAACAGCAACTATTCAACGAGCTTGAGCGGCCTGCAACTTCAGGTACAATTGAGACAACCAATTCTTCTTTCAGGACCAGCAATCCTTCACCCGGTCCGCAACAGCTGGTTGTGCGTAAAACTCGTGGTAAGGCTCCTCCGCCGAACAGACGACCGTTTCCTGCCCACCGCCACCGGCCACCCCTTTCACTTACTGACATTCAACAGCTACCACCACCCAAGCACTGGGCGGATCTCGGGAGGAAGACAGACCAAAGAGCTCGTCGAAGCGGAATCTCTTTAGCAAAATGCTTGCGCCTCTGCACAACAGAGCGAAACCAGACACAGCTTGTCACGGCCCAGGAGGCGCTATGAACGATGTTACCGACCGTAAAGACAGTTTGGACACAGCAGTGACCTGCGTCAACAGTTGTAGCATGTCATCTTCTGCAAGTCTGGGGACGTAAGTACTCTTACCATTGCCAGACTCCTTCTTTAGCCCTCTCTACCGAGTACATCCTTACAGTGATTAACCTACTTGCAGGACATTCACACCCCTGTCCGTCACTTTCAATAGCCCTCCCTGTTTCGATCATCAAGAGCGAGGTGCAACACCCCCACCTATTTCTTCTGGGAGGGCTGAACCCTCTCTTCTGCACTTGTCTGCCAGATGCATTCCACAATTCGATTCCGTCGCCGCTCAAACTGAGAACCGTCATACCTTCTTAATGGCCGTGGAATTCGAAGGCATCATCAACAAAGGCCAGACCATCAACGACGGCATCGAAACTGCTACCTTTGAAGAGCTTAAAGGTGGACTGGATATCGTCTTCATAATAGACAATTCGCAAGTATCATCTCTACGTCTGTTGCCAACCGCACTGACCTGATTAAAGGCACTACGTGTCTGAAGATTGTGTGAAAATTGCCTCTTCCACTACATGGGAGGCTCTCTTGCGCCTGGAGAAGAGGTCAGTAAAACATACTGGCGACATGTGGGGCATCGACAGAGCCGCTGTCTTTAGTACTTTCTGCCGACACGAATTTGCATACAACCCTTGTGTCCTGCGCAGACTACACCCCTTAGCAGAACCCACTGATCAGCCCGACCTTGCCATGCGGTCACGAGCAAAGGTGTTGGTTTGCTTGAAGTCCCTGCGCCCACCAGCCTACAGTGATTCGGACCGTCATGCGTCCATGCCTCAAATCCTCACGACGGTCATAGAGGTCTTGCAGAAAGAACAACATTCACCGAAGAGGACCCATATCTTTCTACTCACCCCCAGATACGCAAACCTTACCAGCTTCGAGGTACAGCATCCCTTGGTTCATGTCCATCAGATCAACCCCGCGCGCGTACCATTCCCCTTGCCTGGACGAGACGGCATCCTGTTCGAGGACTGCCCGACAGCAGTGGACTTCGACTATTATGATTGCCCGACCACGCCATTCTCGGAGCACTCGATGACAAACAACTTCGACTCCTACGATTCTCCTTCCTCACGAATCCAACGGATCCTAAATTTTGCAAGATACGAGAAGCCTCTGGGGACAATCTATGGTTTAAGCGTCCAGTTTGTTACCAAACCTGGTTGCAGAATCATTATCAAGGCAAAAGACGGCTCGGAAAATGTACGACTCCGAAGTCTGCAGCTAGGGCAAAAGCGAACATGCTTCGTAGATGTTGAAATTCATTTAGACGAGTTCCAGTTACCAAAGTCAAAGACCCCGTGGTCTACTGAACGGGATCCGGTCCAGCTCAAGGGCGACGATGGACATCTTTCTCCTGGGGGCGACATTTCAGAGCTCTTCTCTCTTCGGGTCTGGTATCACCATACTGTCCTCCCCTCCCACGTCTATGCCATGTTCCACAAGCCATTCCTGGTGGAGAAGAGGAACAATCGCTTGGTCCTCGGAGGCAAACACAGCCCTGTCAGCTTTTCTAAGCGTTTCGCATTCCATTTCGGTAGGTATTTTGACCGCGATTCTGCAAAAGACGTGCTTCAAGAGATGATTATGGATGCCACTGGCGGGGATCCAGAGATATATGCCCTAGAAAAGACTATCCTTGAGATAGTACACCAAACCGAAGTGCTGAGCAAGAGATCGAAGAGGGTGATCTCTGGGGAAGCCTGTAGCCATTCAGTCCACATTGACGATGAAAAATGGCACCCGGAGCCCTTCCTCCCGCCTTCCTTCCCACCTCCTGAGCCCATTCTCCCCTTCCGGCCCTCCCCAAGCCACGTTGAGTCCACCCGGCGGGTCCTCGACCAACGCACCGTCTCCCGCACCAATTCTGTCCTCCACGCCCATAAAAGGCACGCCGCTGTTGACTTTGGCAGCCGCTCCTTCAGTGCGCCTGAAGGTTCAGGTCCGGTAAGCCGATCTGGCACAGGGACACCAAACACAGTCATCCGCATAACAGAGGAAGCGGAGGAGCCTGACCAGGCGCGCAGCGTCTGGAAGAGAATGGCGCGGCAGTGGGGGCCCTCCCGCTCTGAAAGGGGGGTCCCGGAGGATGCGGAGAGCCTCCTTGCCAATGACGCCCATGCGCGGGAACTGCACGGCTGGGCAGTCGAGAATAGGCGGGAGGTGGGGGTTGAGTCCCTCATGGATATGGCTGCATATCGCCGGCTTCAGGAGGAGTAGGGTGGTGGTTTAGAGCTGTGGAGCAGAGCGAGGGTACCATGTACGGATACGTTTTGATTTCCTTTTACTAGGGTTTGCGATTACTTCTAATGGGATTAGGTTCAGAAGAATACATACTTTTACTTCTTAAGACGTCAAGATTATCGTGCTTCATATACTAATATAAACACTTCCTCTCTTTTCTGGATACTGACTTCTAGCTCCGCTAAACGTCTATTCTTCCCGATTCTACGCAGATAGAAAAGAGTCT
>ML994320.1:0-19825 GCA_010093945.1 Delitschia confertaspora ATCC 74209 | reverse complement strand
GACCCCCCCCTCTTTTTTACTAGAAGGATATCCTTCTCGTCTTCCCATAGTCTCTGACTCGTATAGGACGTTAAACCGAATAAATAAATAAATAACATATATTCCACATTCCCGGTCTATAGATTTCAAAGGTATTTATGTTGCTATCGGTAAACCATTTCTACTCCCGCATGCACATTGAATTAATCTTCAAGACTTGGGATAATGTGACCTTTCGAATCAGATAAAGTAGATATTGGCAAGAAAATAGTTATATACTAGGGGGATTTAGCTGACGCTGAGGTGGTGCTGAGCGGCAGCTATAACTCATACAGAAGTCAAAGTAGGTGGTATTCCTCTCGGAGCTTTTGACGATGTCTCACACCAAAAGCTTGAACATAACCGTTGGCACAAAAAAATCCGGGGCTGGGCAAGAAAAGCCATCAAAGGATTTATCTCAAATCGGAAGGCAACGCTAATTTTTAACAGATATATAAGTGATCAGATCCGCATATCCTATGGGATTCCCAAAGGCTCCCTTCTCTTCAGCGCTTTTCCTCATCTTTGCCTGTGACCTCTTGCGGGGGTTTGAAAGAGGTAGTATACAAGGGGTTGGCCTTGTAAATGATAAAAACCTCCTAATGTACCGTGCAACCGTTAAAGAATACTGCGAGTACAGTAATTGAGCGGGCCCACGAGACATGCCTATATTGAGCAAGGACACACGGGATGTGCTTCTCGCCAGAGAAATACAAGCTAACACATTTCTCTTGACGGAGTAATAACACTAGCGACCCCCAAATCTGCATTCACATTCAAGGTTCTGATAGTAAGCTAGTAGACGGGTTTAGAGTATGAGAGATGTAGGTGAATAAAAAGATGAGCTGGAAGGAACACGCAAAGAGAACCACTCAGAGAGGTACTTCCCAATTTGAAACCAAGTTCAGAATATTAGGATCGACCATGGTCCTGAATTTCCAGCGCTCACGGCTCCTATATAAAGCAATTGTAAGACACAATATGCTATATAGGGTACCGGTATGGGGGGTAAATAACAAATGGCATACATCCCCCCCTTTCTAAAAGGTTCTCGAGAATGTTCAGGATAAGACATTCCGGATAGTCGCTGGGGCCTACTAACGCATATCGACAGTAGTTATCCAGAATGAAACAGCAACACTCCCGTTCATCATACATGCAGAACTCATAGCCCCTAGAGGTGCGAAGAGAGCAGAGAACACCAGCGTCACGAGATATATCAAAGAGAGTGCGCGCCACGCATGGGTGCAACGAAGGGGCACAAATCATTCTGCAGGCTTTGTTACTAGGCAAGAACGACTTGCAATGCTCGCTACCCAAGGAGTAGAGGGGGGGAGGGAATACAAAAGGGAAATAGATAGAAGGCGGATAGACAGACCATATGTAAACAAACCATGAGGGAAGGAAAAGTGAAAGGAAAACCCCCTATACCCCTACTTGAAAAATAATCGAACAGGATGTGGGAAAACAAATGGTCTGCCCAAGCTATTATGGAAAAGGCCCTAGCATGGAGGGCATTCCTGGAAAATATATATCCCAGCTTCCCATAAAAACTCACAAAAGCAAAGAGTACTATAGCTACGCTCCTCTTTACGGAGGTCATTGGCCTAAACGACTAGCCTACGTGGGCAGGGTCTCGGAATATATGCCGGAGTACGATCGCAGTTAGCTACGCCAGACGCCGAAACATATAGTCGCAATATGCCTGAGACATACAGGAAGGGGGCAGATGTGAGAAGCGCTAGGGCATAGGACTGATAAGTTCTTCTCTCAACGCCAGAAGGAATACAAGCAGTCATGACTTGGCTGATCCACCAACGAATTCTGGATCAGTTTAACCTAGCCAAAAGGATTCTAGTGAAACCCAACAAAAGACTGGAACCGGTCATGATCCTGGAATAAATGGAAATTTGAATACACAAGCAGGTTCTATTAACTGCGGTAGTAATAGATATATCGAGATAAATAAGGAGAAGGGCATATCTAGGCAGGGCACTATGAAACAAACATGGCTTTCCTCTGTAAAGGGTTTACGGAAATAGATATTGGAGTCTGTGTGGGCCTTTGTGGGCCCGTATCGGACATAAAACTAGAACTAATAGTAATACATAAGAAGACAAAGCAAATGTTTCTAGCTCACTTTAAGAATTTTGCTATAAAGGAAAAAACCGTAACCGCTAAACGAGAAATGAATGGCTATAACTTGTTGGCTCCATCCACCGATTTTCAGATCTATATATTGAGAACAGAGAGAGTTAACCTCAGGATCCCTAAACTTGAAAATTCATGGCATTGATGCTTAAGTAATCTGTTAGCCTTAAGGTTACATGACCCTTGGCTTCTTGCTCATTTAATGGCCCGCACGACCTCAGCTCAGATGCAAGGACAACCATCGTCACAGTACACACCTTCAACTTATATCATTTCTCTTTCACTACAGGCTTACATAATCCATACCACTTCACCAAGTGTACCAAAGAATGTCCTCTCCCCTATTCCCCTTATTCAAAGCCAATATCATAAAAGCTACTTACCCTCCATCCATTCACCGCATTATACTCTTCCAACCGCGTCGTCCCATGCAGCACCTCATACCTCCTATACTCGCCACACCCCGTCTCCTTACTCCTACACTCTCTCCCCAACATCCCCGCAACCCTCTCCCCTACCTCTTGCCCCTCAAACCACGCTCCTTGCAAGAACCCAAAATACTCCGCACTTGTATGCTCGCCCGCAAAGTGCACCCTTCCGACATTCGCCCGCAGATTTTGATGGTTCTCGAGCGTTGTGCCGACAGGCCAGTTGGAGTAGGAGCCGTAAACCCAGGGCTCGAGGCTCCAGCGTGGGTACATGAAGGCAGTGGGCTCGGGAATAGTGGTGTTGGGGAACATTTGACGGAGGACGGCGAGGACTTCGGATTGCGTTTGGGAGTCGGATTGGGATTCGATACGGTATGATTCTTCTTCTACCACAGTTACGAAGAGGATGTTGGAGTTGGGGAGGAAGTCGGGGGTGGAGAGGGACTGGAAGACGGGATAGTAGCCGCGGGTGGTGGGGGAGGCGTAGAGGAAGAATTGCGTGTTCGGGTCCCAGAACGTTTCATTGAATTGCATGAAGATCTTCGTATAAGTACCCATTTGAAAGGTATGGATGGCTGTTTGTTTCCAAGATGGGAGCTCGGGCTTAAAGGTTACGGCGTCGTTTTGAAGGACCCCGAGAGAGAAGGTGCATATTGCGTAGGCGGCGCTGATACAGGAGCCGTCTGAGTTGGTTACGGTAACGCCGTTCTTGGAGTACGATATGTCGGTGACGATGGTGTTTAAGAGAAGGCGTTTGTCGTTTGGCTTAAGGAATGTGGAACCAACGCCTTTGAGCCAGGTATTGAAGCCGCGCTGGTCGGTTACGAAGTTGTTTTCGTCGCTGAATTGGTAAAAGGTTAGATTGTATCCTGTTATTCCGAAAACGAGAGAGCTCTGTTCGGGGGGGTAAGATGTTTCCCAGTCTGGTTTGGTTAGTTCAGGTAATCCTCAGCACATCCCTGAGAGTCGGGATACTCACCCCACTCCCACCATTCTACTGCCTGCGCCTTCATATCCTTCTTCGGCTTCCAACCGGCCAATGATTCCCCAGCACGGGTGCTCATATCCTGCAGATTGTTGGTAAGGATGACTCCCGCATTTTGCTCCAATTTGGCATATGCTTCTTCGTAGTCATCCAACAGACTTGAGTAATCAGTGTAACCCGTTTCATCGTAAGTCTGAATTGACGAGTAGTTCGAATAAGTGTTGGAGACATTATACTTTTTGACGAAGGTCCAGATAGGGTTTTCAGGTCCACCATCGGTTCCTAGACCTTGGACCTGTAGAATCAGGCTCAGCAAACTATATCGTTATAGAACGTATTCTTAAGAGTAAAGATTAGGTTGAATTTCAGAGATGAAGCGAACATACTGAATTTGGAAGTTAAAAGTATGGGAATACAAAGAACCTAGGCGTGAAAATCTGGAAGTCTAGAAGCAAGTGGAGACAACCTAGGGTCGCAAAAAGAAGTGGATAGAAAGGGAAGGCAGATAAGCAATATATATAAGAGTAAGAAGAAACGAGCCTACCCAATTCGCGCCCAATTCAACTACATAAGGCTTCCCATTAGGATTCTTCCCAAAGTTGGTATGTTTCATTCGACCACCGATCTCTCCATTGTATTCCACAATCAGAAAGTCGGTAATCGATTGATTCGCGAGAGCTTGCTAACGCCGTTCAGCATGTGACCGTAAAATCAGCAGTTCACATACGGCTGCAGTGATGCCCGCAACGCCTCCACCCCTGTGTGTTTGTCAGCACATCCAATTTTATTGGGATCAATGTGGAGATAATACAAGATCACAACTGAGGTTTTCCGACAGTTACTATAGTTGCTGTCACGTGCCGTGAAGGTGGTTGACGCGCTACTTGCAGACAGTGTCCCGCATAATGCAAGAAGATGTAATAAGTACCTGCGGAGCATTTTGTAAGCGAGGGTGAAGAAAGTGAATGTTGTTGTACTGGATTACCTTTCAATTTCAGTTGAGAACTGACATCCCTAAATAACCCCTCCCCCATCACCGACCACCAAGAAACTAGCAATGTAGAACGACATTTGTGTACCTAGGCATCCGTGGTACTGGGCTGAGTCCTTTGGAGTTGTGATATGTGTTGCAGGATGGGGCGTGTAGCTAGGCGAAATCAAGCAGTTCGATAACCGAATTCAGGAACAAGGCGTCATTCATCCGGGATGTGCATATGCTATATGCAAGGTAGATAAGAGTACGAGGCAATCTCGCATATGCTTGCTCTATTGATCTCAGTTGAAGTCTACCTGCACGCCTCGCTTTGACGTGAGAAATCTTAAGTAGTCAGTGATAGTCCATGATAGGCACTATGCATATGCTATATATGCCAAGCTACCTTCGGCAAATTCTTTCCACTCTTATAGAATTTGCTTTGAGTTTACC
This sequence comes from Delitschia confertaspora ATCC 74209, assembly GCA_010093945.1. Taxonomy (NCBI): domain Eukaryota; kingdom Fungi; phylum Ascomycota; class Dothideomycetes; order Pleosporales; family Delitschiaceae; genus Delitschia; species Delitschia confertaspora. The sequence goes on along the minus strand of ML994320.1, from coordinate 14,817 downwards.
AACTACTACCACTTATATTATCGATTGTAATCGGCTAGAGCCCAGGTGCATTGGACTCAGGCGTGAAAGACCTCCGTCACGTGCCTTTATTTATTCAATAAAGTTGAATGAATGTCAAATCCCGTGTCAGAACTGAGAGCTCCTGCTTCCGAGCGAACACTACAGATAGGTTGCGCAGCACCTCCACAGACACCTTAGCAATACTACTTTGTTATAACCTACAGCCACCCCTTCGGTAGCTTTGATGCGCAACCTCTTACATCGATCTTATTACCGGCCGCTATAACTATTTAGTTTTAACCCTTTATTATTTACTACTCCTTTATAATATTATAATCATTATTATAACTACCGATAGACATTCTATGCAGACCCTTACACTTAAGCAGAATAACGCTGAGTAGAAACTTATTAAAGATAGAGGACCTGGGATTAAGCTTCTATCGAATCTCCGATAATAAGCTTCTAGATAATAAAGAAGGTAATAGAGGAATAAGCTATCCATAATAAGGCGCATAAGCTCATAGAAGAGAAGAAGAAGCTACGCTACGACGCTGTTATAAGGGATATCGCCCTTGCTAGAAGATTAGAAGGAACTGTAGTCCACACGGTACTTCAAAAGTACCATTGATGCACATGATCTCTGGGCTCCAGCCCCATCTCATCAACCAATGTTCCCGTCAGGCTTCACGATGTGCCCCTAAAATCATCCTCCAGACGAGAAGCACCGTACTCACATGTAAATTGTGGCTTCAAACAATCAAAATGCCCAGGGTTCTAGATTTCTAGGCCCCTTACGTAGGTACTTGGCGGGGAATAAAAAGATCGCCCCACACTTTCCTTCTCTTTGACTCTGAACGTTTCTTAATCTCGGTCCTCCAGAGTCTCCACCAAATGTCAGTTCCATAACTTTCTTTCGATTCAAGTACTCTCAAGTTCCGCATATCATTGTGCCAGTCTGAAAACGCTCTCCAGCGTCATAAAGGAGCCAAAGTACGATGCATTCACCATGGAGCTGAGTAGCAGAGAGCCAAACGATCAAGGTATTTGCCAACACAACAGTTGCATGAGACCGGTGTTCATTGATCAACTCCCCTGTGTCTGTATCACTCTCGCCATACCTTCCCGTTTCAGCTACGAAGCATGGGAAGAGCGAAACTGCACATAGGTGGGATTGGCTCAACGATCTGAGAAATACGGTCTGAACTTGATCTAGATAACTCTAGCGAAAGGACTTCGTGCTCTGTTATTCCCTTGCCCTTCTGTTTGGTTTACCATGGCTAATTGGACTGCCAGTTGCGAATGGAATTGGCTCAGAAAGCCCCGTCTGCGCACGATGCTGCGACACCACCCCGTATGGTCCTGGCTCCGGAGCTGAGCCTTCCTGTTGATGAGGATCGATCGAGTGCCCGACCGAATACGTTTCTGGGGAAGATACAAGCGCGGTGGAAGACCCTGGAAAGGCAGTTGGTGGGGTATAACCTGGAGGCCCGTGGTATCCAGCGCGTGGAACCCGACGAGCGCCATGATCTGAGGACACTTGGATACAGGCAGATTGCTACACTGTGGTTCTCTATAAACCTCGCGGCAAACAATATTACTCTCGGAATGCTCGGTCCTACAGTATTCGGCTTGGGGTTCCTGGATTCCAGCCTCTGTGCTGTCCTTGGAATGCTCGTGGGCAGTCTACCTGTTGCATACATAGCGGCTTTTGGGGCCAAGAGCGGAAACAGGACCATGATCTTTGCACGGTAGGGATCTGGCCCCTAGTTTGGAGATGGAAAGTCTAATCGCTCGCAGCTACATCATGGGCTGGTGGCCTTCAAAGCTAGTCGTCGTCCTGGATCTCATCGTCTTGCTGGGATATTCTATGATCGACTGTGTCGTTGCGGGACAGATCCTCTCAGCTGTATCTTCCAACAACATGTCTGTAGTGGTCGGGATCATTATTGTTGGAATCATCTCCTGGGCGATCACTACCTTCGGATACCACACTTTCCATTACTATGAGCGATACGCATGGCTGCCGCAGCTAGTCGTCTTTTGCATTTTGGCCGGAGTTGCTGGTCCAGGATTCAATATCAGTTCCCTGTCCACGAGCACAGGCAGAACTCTGGTAGGCGAAAGACTTTCGTTTTTCAGCGTTAGTTTGGCTGCAGCAATCACTTACAGTGGAGGAGCTGCAGACTACTTCGTCTATTTCCCGGAAGACACCCCGAGTTTGAAAATATTTGGGGCCACCATGGCCGGATTGAGCACAAGTTTTACCTTCGCCATTCTCCTTGGAATCGGATTGGCATCGGGCATAGCCACCAATGCAGGTTGGGCAAGTGCTTCTGAAGTTTCGTTAGGGGCTCTCATTGTTGAGGGTTACAAACCTCTAGGGGGATTCGGCAGCTTCTGCGGCGTCATTGTTGCATTGGGGCTTGTGGCCAACATTATACCTCCTACGTGAGTTTATGGCCAGTATCTTGCATTTCATCAGCTGGAGTTCTAACTTTGTTCTGCAGATACTCATGCAGTGTAGACTTCCAGATCCTTGGAAGATGGGCGACTGTGATCCCTCGTCCAGTTTGGAATACATTTGGCGTGGTAGTATATTTGATTTGCGCTCTGGTTGGCCGTGGTCATCTTGCAGATATCTTTACCAACTTCCTTGCGTTGATGGGGTACTGGGTATCAAACTGGCTTGCAATCACGTTAGAAGAGCACTTTATCTTTCGCCGCAAGACGGGTTTTTGTTGGACGGCTTGGAATCAACCCAGCAAATTGCCCATTGGCATTGCTGCGCTGGTAGCATTCTTAATCGGCTGGGCTGGATCCATCCTTTGTATGGCTCAGGTTTGGTATATTGGTCCTCTTGCAAAACTAGTGGGCGTGCACGGCGCAGATGTAAGTATTGTGATCACGTGCCTGATCGAAATTTGAGGCTGACTTTGGATAGATGGGGAATTATGTTGGCTTTGCATGGGTTGCAATCGTCTACCCACCACTCCGAATGTGGGAACTAAAGAAATTTGGGCGATAGTTAGGCCGATGGAGTTCGTGCATCAGCGTGGTGTTGTGTAGATATTCACAAGCAGTGATTGAGTAGAAAAGGTTGAAAAAAGACTGTCTCACCGCACCTGGGTCCAGTTCGCTTTGGTTTACCTCACACGTGTACAGCGGCGCTTTGCAGTTCCCTTTACCGTATTTGAATGTCTCTCGAGCAAGTTGAGATTTGCGTTCGTTCGGACAAATGCGTGCCTTCCTTCTTCGCATAGCTGACTCTCTGGACAAAAGCCTCTTTCACTTCTGCCTCCACCTTCAACCCTCACTTCACCTCCAGCTTAACCTCCTACCTTCCTGATCCCATCCTCTTTTTACTTCACTTCGTATTCTTCTCTTCCCCCACGCTTCTCCAGAAGACACCGAACCTGCAGTCTCAGACCAGATACCTTCAGACCATCGTCATTTTCCATATCCGCCCGACACGACAACTTCGATTTTTTTTTTCTTGCGCTTTCCCAGGCACCACTGAGCCCACAAGCCCGATTCTATGTATTTCCGCTATCATCATTGACACTACGCATCAGCAACTGCGTCCCGACTCATCAAATGGCGAACTGTAGGTCATTCATAGTTTACAACTCGCTCTCTACTGGACATCACTAACTCACCACCCAGCAAACCTGCTTTTAAATGTCGACCTAATGATATTCGACGATGACAGCGTCCAATCCAGTGGAGAGTCTCACTGGACGGCTCATACGCCCGCATCGAGCACCATTGACGACAGCTTGACTGAGGCACGCAAACCCGCCATATCAAGCCGCGATGAGTTGCCCAGCGGATGGTTGGTGGATTGCGCACCCCCTGTGCCTCCTATACTGACCAATGACCCTTTCCGCAACCTCCTCCCTGTAACCAGATCTCCGGAGCTGGCCACATCCGTCCACGAGGATTTAAGTAAACCCACCACGATTGCTTCCAGCGCGAAAGTTACGCTACGCGAATCTGCCATTGATCATTGCGCCTTTTCGAAATCTCGGAATGCTTCGATAGGTGGGGTTGGGGCTGAAGACTTTCACAAATACGGATGGCATCCCCCTTCTCGCTCTCGACTTGTTCATGAGAGTACAGATGAGAATGGTTCTAGTACGGATAACCGTTCCTATGTTTCTTCCGAAATGATGAAAATGGAGGAAGCGCTGAAAAAGGTCAGGGCAGAGCGAGATGATCTGATTACCGAGAAGAAACCTACTCGCTGCCGGTGCTCAAGAAAATATTCGGAGTTTATACAGACGCTTTCGGATAATCAGGAAAGGCTTGCAAAGTTGGTGGAGGAGTTTGGCTTCATGACGGAAGAGAAACAGATGCTCGTTGACCAAGCCCAAAGAGCCTGCTTGGACCGCTCTGTTGATAAGGGATCCGCTGATGTGGAACTGATAGCCGTAAAGAAGGAGAAGAAAGCGTTGGCTGACCAAATCCGAGCTCTCTCCTTAGATCGCTCTGCCGATGAAAGAATCGCCAATTTAGAGCAAAAGTTAGAACTCAGCCTCGCCGAAAAAGAGGATCTGATCCTATCTCTCTCAGATATTCAAAGGGAGCTGGACTCCGTTACAGGCCAATTAGATTCTAAAGCACAACACACTGGCCTTCTTACCAATCAGTTGAGGGATATGCCTAGGATATCTCTCACAATGAATAAGGTCCAAGATTTGGAAGACAAGCTGCGCCAGAAGACAGCTGAAAATAGTCGCCTCCGCTATGAAAACAGTCTTACTGAGAGGCGTCTCCAATCGTCCCAAACGCAAGTCGACGCGCTCTCCGAAGGCGGTAGCTGGAAATTCCTTCGTGGCGCAGCACACTTGGTTAAGCCAGCGAAAAGCACGAAACTGCCGCCAAACGTTTTCGATTGCATACATTGCTATGTAAAGAATATGACTTGCGACCGGGAGAATGAGTGCGTGAACTGCAGGGCTGAAACGACGACGTGTGTCCGTTGGAAGTGCAGTTTTGTACACAAACTGAAGAATTGCGAGGCACCTTGCCAGTTCACTCACAATCCGGATGGATGGCTTGTGTTTCAGAATGCTAGGGTTGAGTGGTGAGGTTTGAACAGTACGAAATGATTGGTGATGGCCAATGGTGACTCGAATGGAACAGTTTTTGAATGGCTGGTTCCCCGGACGTGCTGATGACTCTCTGGAGCCTTATTCATGGGTAGTTTGATCTCTTTTTTAAATTTCGGCTTTCACTGGGTGGAATGGTTTCTTTCTTGGAACCGCATACGTTGCGGCGTTTGAAGGGCGGAAGAAAGGCGTTGAGAGTTGGTGTGCTTCATCATTATGAAGCTTTATGGGGTGAGAAAGGCTTCTTTTCACAGGAATATGAAGTACCGATTTTCGCTTCGTCACCAGGAAGAAGCATAATTATTGGGCGGCTGGTTTATGTGAGCGCCATAGTGCTAAAATCAAGCACTGACTCTAGCCTGTTGGGTGAATGTGTAAATGCCCAAACTTAAACTATCGTACCTGATCCCCTTAGAATGGTTCTATCCCTTCGTTTCTTATATTAACTTATTAAATAACCCACTTGAACCCCTTAACCCTTAATATCAAACCCCAGCCTAAAAACCCCCACTTCCAATCCCCTCACCCCCTCCTTCGTCAACTCATTATACACCTCCCATCCCTCCCTGCTCCCCCAAATCACTGCCTCCATCCCAAACTGCCACCCACCCACCCCTGGCAACCGGACTTCTACTCTCTCCGCAATATCCTTATACCCCATATTCACAACACTAACCAGTATACTCCTGTCGCGCGCCCAAGCTGTTGCGTCGATCATGCCATTGCCGCCGTTTACTAACAAAGGGATTCTTTCGGCACCGAGGATAAATTCGGTTACTGAGGGGCTGGTGAGGACGGTGGCTAATTTCCCAGTGATATCGCGTAGTTCGTCGCTCGTAGGAAACATCCAAGCAACCAATCCCTTGACCCCGTGATTCAGTCTCAAAACCGAAGAAACAACATGCTCGTCCGCAGTCAGAAACCGGTCCCAAAAACTCCCCTGATCAAAAAAAGCCTGTGGTGCGCCCCAGACAGGTTTCTTTGCCCCATACCCCAACCACTCCTGATACGTGTAAAACGTATCCACCCGAGTCGTAATATCCAGGAATGCATTCTCAGCGAACTCGGTGTAAGCGCGGTCTAAAGCATGGCAATTATCACACCCACAATCCCCGTACGTCGAGTTACATGGCGTGTGATAGACGACGCTGTACGATGTATTTGCCGCGATGGAGTATGTGTCTTCGAGCACAATATCTGTGCCTTTCACATACTCCTCAAAGAAGAAATTCTCGCAGTTAAGGACGAGGGAGACGGGATGGTAGGGGTCGATACTTTTAATGTGGTTGTAGCTGCGTTCTGTGGCATTTAAAGGGTCACTCGTGCCGTCCGGTTCGTCGGCTGTGTAGTAGAGTAATAGCGAGGGATGTGGTTGCAAGGACGCGAGTTGGGAAGATATGCTGGAAAGGTTCTGGTATGTGTGGCGCATATCGTACATTATGTACAATTCCAACTCGTTACATATCTTTAAAAATTTTCGCAAAATTGTCTGGTTGAACGGCTCGGTCCCGCCGGGCGGGATTGGGTGGATGATGTTGTAGCCTGCGGCTTTGAAGGATGAGAGGTTGTAGGTAGAGGAAGAGTTGTTGATGGTCGAAGCGATCCAGTCCCAGCTTGTGTAGAAGGAGTACGGGAAGATGGATTTCCAAGTACGGTGTGTCAGGGGAGAGAGCACTTGGAGGGCGTCATAGAGGTGGTCGATACGGGAGACGCTTCCGGTGTCGTTGCGGGTGGGGAGAATGGTAAGTCTTGAGGTAGATTGATGCGTTTCGAGACCGTTGGGGGAAGTGGTGAGGATGGAGACTGGATAGGGGGCGATCCGGGCGGGAAGAGATGATAGATTGAAGGGAAATTCATTTCCGGTCGAGTTGATGCGGATTGTGGACCATCGGACAAGTCGCTCTCCAGTGAGTGTGTTCTTAATGGTGATATTCAATTCATCTTCTACACTAAAGTTGCCAAGAGAAAGACCCGAAGTGAACGATATGGGCGCATCGACAATAAAAGAACCTGTTTTCTCATCATCGAGATACAGGCTCATACGAGGATAGAAACTTAGGTCGAGAAGCGGCATACTAAGGTTCGTTTTGGGAGGAGAAAGCTGGCCCCCTGGGTCGAAAGACGAGTCTCTAACATAGTGGCCATTAGAATTACAACCTCCTGGTGAGAGCATACAAAACGACATACTCAGCACGATAGGCCTTCCCGCACCATGTCTTTACTCCAGGCGGAACATCAAAAGCCAAAGCCAAGCGCACGCTGGAGAGACCGAAAAGGAACTGTAGAGCCATGGCATCGATCACGATGAGCGCAGTAGCGCCAGTATCTCTGTTGTCTGCAGTTTATATAGATGGGAAAGACCGCATATGTATTAATTCGCTGCCTGGTGTTAGACCAAGGAACGGAAAGAAGATTCTGCGCACTATGGTAGCTGTCTACATAGATACACGATCGTACATAAATAAATTATCTCACGGTTCGCGACCGGGAGTGATTGCAGGGAAAGCCGCTCCTTGGGGAAGGTGCATAGGTGCCAGCACTCAATTGCCATTCTTGGAAGGCGGGGATAGAGTACGACCATAACCAGTAGTGATTAGGTAACAATATATCACGGAGTGATTGCGCAAAAGGGATGCAACTCTTTACAATGAGGCTTGATCTACTCTGAAACATAGTAAACAACGGATCGAAGAGGTAGGCACTAACCAGGGCATCAACTGGTGCCCGTCTGCTTTCCTAATGTTTTCAATATAGGTTTCTCCCAGATATTTTTCGTTCACTTTACATGTAAGATGGCATACCGTATTCTAGTTGCAATATACCTAGAGAAGTGATCGACTTCTTAGGGTTTGTTGGGAGCACCATGTAGTATAGTCAAGCATTGTTATCATCTACTTACCAGATACCATATTAGAACCAGATTGGACGTCTCTACCAGATACAAGTATAGGACAAACACAATGTTTCAGACCGCATTCTACTAGACAGAAGGTCTATGTCTACCCATGATACTGGGTCAGGCGATCTAGGAGCCTGTGCTTGCCTCTGCTTCCAAGGAAGCGCTTAATGCGAGCAACACTTCCTTCACATGGCCGACGGTCAGCCGAGTTTTCTCTCGAGCTTCCTCGCCCTCTTCTTCAACGATCAATGTGGCCACCTTGAAAGCATTCTTAATTCGCTGCCCATCCAGGATCTTGGGTTCCCCCATGTTGTCGAGATGACTCTTAGTGAATTTATTGTCCGAAGACATCAGAAGTCTCTTCCACATCTTTTCGCAGGATTCAGAGTATAGCTCTTTCTAATGGATCGCCAATTCGACTAGCCCTCTTCCGGAATTGTCAATCTATAGCACTTTCTAAATCATTAGGCGTGAAGAACATGGTTTATGTGAAAATTAATGTTCAAGACATGGGCTCGACAGCAACGGTATTGCTCACCTTCATAATATTCAAGCAGCTGGATAAATACGTAGACAAACTCACTTCGAGATAGCTGATAAGAGCCGCGAATCTGAAACGAGATGTCTGCTTTATCTGGAGAAGTCGATTCCTCCCAACAACACATCGCATTTTCTTTCCCCACCCAGCGAAATATCTGCATTCCACCTGAAACGCAGCTCAAGAATGACCTGTAGTCTTTCTTCAAATGCTTCTACAGTCGTGTCCAATTCTACGGCGCTCAACATATACAGCAGGGCCCACACCTCATCTGCGACAGCCTCGACTGTCAAGGTTTTCCAGTCCGGGGAAGGTTCATTGACCAAACGGCGACTCCTTTGCTTTTCCTTAGATGTTATCTCCAAAGACCCCTTTATACTGAGTCTGGGATTTCAAAACTCGTCGAAGATGATCCTGGAATTGTCGAAGAGCGAGGTGAGTCTATCAATAAGTCCCCAAAACCGAACTGAAAAGGGGGCTCTGTACTCGATAGAATGGATCTTTACCAGTTTGCTTGGGCCATCGTAGATCTTGGCTTTCCTGATCACGAGAGTGTATATTTTGTAACTGACTTGCTTCTCTTCGTTTTGCGATATATCCGACCGCTCCACTGGCATGTATTCAAAATACTAGGGTTCGATATTCTGCCGGTTGAAACAGCCTGTCTTTTCTTCCGTGCCGTAGACATATCCTACGTCTTCTATCGTTCAGGAATGGAGGATGTTGATGCTGGTGCTGGAGGCTGTAGAGCTGCGTTTTGAAGTGCTGCGGTTTAGAGTGCCGCATTCTGCAGTGTGGTGTTATGAAATGTTACATTCTGCAAAGCCGCGTTCTGCAGAGCCGCGTTCTGCAGTGCTGTTTTCAGTAGACATGTTGCTATAGCTCGTTCCAGCTATTGGACAACGAAGCCAAGGATGAGGGGTGGTGAAAGGAATAGCTGAACGATACGAAGGCCAATAATAAGATGGGAGAGCCAAGTAAAAAGACAAGAATGGGATTGAAAGAAAATAAAGAAAGAGAGAGTGAAGACCCAGAAGACATAGTTTGTGGTCTGAATAGAGGTTGGGGGTTCAGGGCGAAGGCGTGTGCCGCTGCCTCAGGACTCTTAGGGAAGAGCTTTGCCTATACACAGGGCGTATGACAGCAACAACGATAGATATGAAGCCTGCTTAAGTAGAAAGACGTCGCTATATAGGAGTTCTTTGCATCTTAATCAACTAACGCTACGCGCACATGAGATAGGTTTGGTAGTTTGTTAATATGTCACATGGATGTGAAGGGCACTAGGTGTATGCTAGACAGCAATTCATGCACGCTTCAAAATCCTTACCAATGTTATATCAGTGTGGAAGTCTAACAGCGTATATTTTTAGTTACTGTAAATCACATTTGCTATAGTTCAAAGGTGGGAGACTATCTACGCCGCCTGCAGTCAATCTATTATAAGAGGAAGACCGCGGACAAGGATAGTAGCTTCGGAGGCAGCCCGCTACCAATCCTTCTATCCTCAGCTATCTTTTCCATGGCTTCCGATATCAAAGCAGACAAGGTAGAACTATAGGATTGATAATGGATTGGGCGATGGCTACACTAAGAGGCGGAATGTGCAGGAGAGACGGCGTGGATGTGGCTGTCTTCATGTGAAGGTGAGCTGTATCGGAATGCGGCGTTGATGCAGGCTAACTGCTGACCTTGAGATCGGAAGCTTTATCTTTATCGCGCATCCAGATAAAGAAATGCCTAGGTACATGATTGTATATGTTTTTATTGGTGATTTCTTACCAGAATTTTTCATGCTGTAACGTCTGGTGTTTTCTATAGAAACATTGCGGAGTCGGGCCCAGTCCGGGCCGCTAGGGGCACAGTCTTTCCCTTACAGCCGTCCGTAGTTTTTGTATTAATTTTTTCTCGGGAGTCCCAGGGTTCACCGTCAGGGCTTGCAGTCGCGTCACTTTTCTCACCTACCTTGCACCCCTCCCCTCCCCTCCAACAAAACAACTTTGCACCACGCCCAACAAACGCAACACGCTCCAATAGATACTCCTGCTGCCTTCCGCTCCCCTCACCGCTCCTCTTTCTTTCTTCTTCTTCTTCACCATGTCCGCTCTCTCCTCCCACTCCAACACCACCGACTCTGCTGCGACGTCCTCGCACCCGTCCGCTGCGAAGCCTGATCCCACCCTCGAGAGCAATGCCTCCCAAAGAAGACTCTCCGCCTCCGCCACCTCCAGCTCCACCGAACTCGCCAGTCTTAAAATAAGGCTGAAGACCTCGCTCCGCCAGTTCCCCGATTTCCCGTCCCCGGGCATCCTTTTCGAGGACATCCTGCCCATTTTTGCAAATCCTTCTCTGCACGAGGCTCTGCTGCGCGCGCTCGAGCTGCATGTGCAGCAGACTTACTCCGCTGAGAACAAGCCCGATGTTATAGTCGGCCTCGAGGCCCGCGGTTTCCTTTTTGGTCCCAGCCTTGCTCTCCGCCTGGGAGCAGCTTTCGTTCCTGTTCGGAAGCAGGGTAAACTGCCCGGACCTTGTGAAACGGTCGGATACAAGAAGGAATATGGCGAAGACTTTTTCCAGATGCAGAGTGACGGTATCAAACCTGGCCAGAAAGTCTTGGTGGTAGACGACATCATTGCCACAGGTAGGTCAACAACCACTCTTTGCAGTCCTCAACATAACTAACTTTGCGATACAGGTGGTACTGCAGCAGCGGCTGGCTCCCTGATCAAGAAACTGGGCGGTAATCTCCTGGGTTATATCTTTATTCTCGAACTCGATTTCCTGCAAGGACGGGCAAAGCTCGACGCTCCCGTCTATACTCTGCTGTCCAGCCAGGAGGAAAAATAGACCGTGCTTTACTTTGATAATATGGGCTCTCGTCCAAAGACATCTAAATGCTCAAAAAAAGAGGAGGTTATCTAGTAATGGTAATCGATAAGCAAGACACCTCATTGCACACTGCTTCAGTTGAGAGATTTTCTTATTTTTGCATTCATTGACATGGGATCTTCCATATAGACGGGGGAGGTTTTGTCGTTTTCGGTATATAACAGGATCATAAATATTATATGCCTGCTCCACTGAACAACAAGATCTAAATATTTAGACGTTCTTCATAACCATATGGGCGCTGAACTGCTGCCGATGCTGGCAATGTTCAAAATAATTATTAGCCCATCTCTGCCCCTCATCTGCTGCCCCTCACCCCTTACCCCTCACCCCTCACTCAAATCTCAGGCCAGGCCACCGGGTACCGACGCTTCTCCGAAAGTCGGACACTACCCACATCATCACCATCCACCTTTATTCATTCTGAGTGAATACAGTCAATGCTTCGATTTATTCGCCCAATTGCTCATCAACTGCCTCAGCTTTCAACTCGTACTCCTATTCTATATCTCGATCACCAGCACTACTTCCGACTCCTCCAGCCAAACCTTCGCTCTCAGTCCCGCGCCATGTCTGATATCCAGAAGGTGTTTACCGCCAATGCTTGTCCTCGTACTACCTACCCCATCCTTACATGATGAAATGCGATTGTGTTAACTGATTGTAGCTGCTGGACCTTATGTGAGTCTGCTAACGCACCCATATGGATCCGAGAGTACCCTTCCAAGATACAATGACTCAGCGGAGGATCTTTGTTGTGAACTGCCACGACACCTTTCGTACCCCACAAACACGCGACGGTGAGACCATGTTAAGCCCAATTGCTAATCCGTACGTTTCAGTCCCAAGCCATAATCGCCGGCCCGCACATCTTCGTCTCCGGTCAAATCCCCGCCGACAAGGAGGGCAACCTCATCGGAGGCAACATCGCAAATAAAACGGAAGCCTGCTGCGAGAATGTGATTGCCATTCTCAAGGAGGCTGGAAGTGATATTAGCCGGGTGATCAAGGTCCGTATACCGCTGCACCCTTCAATTGGTCCACAAGCGCTATGCTGCTCAAGGTTGACTGATACTTGTATAGACTACGGTTTTCCTCGACGATATGGGCAACTTCGCTGAGATGAATAGCATCTATGAGAGATACTTTGCTCATAAACCTGCTAGGAGCTGTGTCGCTGTTAAGCAGCTGCCTAAGGGGGTGCCGGTGGAGATTGAGTGCATTGCTCTTGCTGGTGAAGCTAGCAAGTTGTAAAGCTGTTCAATATGTACATGGCTCTATATCTGTAAAGCAACCGTGAAAAGCCCGCTTGACGTGTCAAGGCTTCGGTGTGAGCGGTGCAGACTGCTATTGTACCACTTGTAAATGACATGATAGGATATGCGAAACTATACCTATTAAATTATAACAGCGCTCGCTCTATTACATTTAAAATAGTATGTATAATTGGGGATTCTCCTCCAAGTCAAATATCAAACATCATTTCAACCTGACTCATGCAGCTACCCCACTCTCACCCCCCCCGTTTCACAGCATGACGCGGCGCCGCTAAGACCAGCGTCCTTACGTAATCTCGTCCGAAGCGAGCCACCTTTTCTTGCGATCCCTCGAATCTGCCCTTTTCCTCCTTTTTTTCTTTTCTTATTATGAAAGTTGACACCCAGTCCACAAATTTGACTTTGAAATCCCTATTCTCCCATGGGCTTGAAGTTGTATTAGCTGGGGAGACCAATCACCATTCTCTTTGCTCCCAAGAACTGTCGCCCGTATTCGCTGGGTTTGCCGGTCCCGTAGCTCCGAGACATCTCTTCATATCATCGGTTTTTGGGTCTTCGGCAATTGCGATATGGCTGTGACCTGCGCACGAGGAATTTGCCCCTAGGGTTTTTGGACTTTCGAAAATCTAGCTTTGTCTTGTGCTACCTAGACACACCTAGTTGGTCGATAATACAGACTTTTAACAACTTCGTCCATCGTCTATATTCCTAATATTCAATGAAGCCTAGCAAGCCTCCCGCCACTCGTCGCAGAAAGCGTCTACCACCCTTCCGCTTCCTTGACCTCCCTCCCGAACTGCGCCTGAAGATCTACGAGCTCGTCCTCATTTCCCCTACCACGATTGACTTGGACCCTTCAAACTGTGTAACCATCGCCCCCCGCCTCCGCCTTTTCCTCGTCAGCCACCGTGTCCACGACGAAGCATTCCGCGTCTTCTACGGCCAAAACACATTCAGACTCTTCCCAATCCATGGCCGATTCTACCACACCAAGAAGCCCTTGCTTGTGAGATTACCAGCGCAGTACCTCGCTGTGGTCACTACATTGGAGTTGCGACTGGGACCTGGCTGGAACGGCCCGCCACGGGGCTGGGTCGTCAACGACCGTCTAGGCCTCCACAACATCACAAAACTCCGCCTCCTAAAAATCTTCGTCGAGTTCGACCCCGCATCGCATGAAGTCTTCGAAGGCTTCCGCGTTGGCAAGGAGTTTTATACAGACTTTTGCTTGAAGTTGGCGCGGGACGTGGTGAAGAGGGTGCCGACGGTGGAGGAGTTTCAGTTCGATGGATGGAACTCTGTTAAGAGGAGTGCGCCGCTGTTGATGGCACTGGTGAAGGAAGGGAGGGAGCTTGGGAGGAGGGTGAGTTGGGGGGATGAGGCGGGGTGGAGCGACAAGGTCGAACTGAAGGCTATTGACCCTGAACAAAGCTTGGAAGGCCTTGTGGCAGGTCTGAATCTGTGATCTTGATATGGGCCAATAGGTAGTCATACGTCCTCTTCGTGGGCACTCTAGGATCCTTCTCAATGTTGTATTCATATGTCGTCTAAACAGGTATCTAGGTTACCGGAAGTTGCCTTCGCTATGAATTGAAGGTAAAAGAACAGGTCGAGGTCGTCTCCTATAATATACAGGCGGGAGGAAAAGAGCGCGCATGAATTGCTGGGCTCCCCGGTCACTATATCTTGCCCTCGTGCACTGTCACTCTAATATCTTCAGAGAAACTCATTGTACGGTTCATGAACATGCACTCCAAGATAGACGATTATACGCAGCGAAGTACTTAAGTAAGGTCTACCTACTATGGGATTTAGAGTTGCTATCTACATGTAGAGAATATATTCGTAGTGTAGCTAAATCGAACCAGTCCAGAGAACTGCTAGTATAGCCAGAGATGTCTTGCTATACTTAGTCCCAAGATTTATTTATTTATTATATAACGTGGCTCACCCCCATACCGATCAACAGCATACCAAGACATGCATCAACGAGACTTTAATACTATATATTATTATTATTATAATTCAATTTAACGTGCTACCTGGTTCCCAATCGGGTCTATGAACACGTAATATCAATGTGTAGAGCAAAGTAAACCC